>JAZGTK010008276.1:0-18456 GCA_036877625.1 Ambastaia sidthimunki
CAGTGAGGTTGTTCTTATATGCAGCTAAATTCAGCTGGAGATAACAAGCTTCAGCTCTCTTCAGCTCTCAGCTGTCTACAGTTCACCTGTGTAGAGCACAGAAGATCAGTTACCTGTATGGAGTTCTCCTGTAGGTTGAGGTATCGAGTATTGGACGAGATACTCTGTGGAACTTCATTCAAGCCTTTTCTGGTACAAATCACTCGACTAGCTTGATTGGAGCAGCTACAGGGAGTGGGGCAGGAAGGACTGGCCTCAGCCAATCTAGGTCCAAGGAGGTGTAGCCACAACAACAGCTGGACCAACCAGATCAGGGGGGAGGGGCTAAAAATGCCTGTTACCATAGCAGCCTGCATGGCAACTGGGTCATGTCCTGCCCCGTTCCTAAAAAGTCAAAAAGTAAGCACCAACAAAATCAGTCAAAAAATCCTAAATGTTTATTTCATATGTGACATGAAAACATGACATCCCAAATGATGAAAGACGAAGAACTGTTTTTACTATTAACTGAAGGTAATCAGGTAACTTGTGGCATCAAAGTGTGATCCACACAGATATCACTGATGTTATGAAAGTCTTCTGCTTTTCATCAGAACCATCACAGTCAGCACTGGAGAGAGAGAGAGAGAGAGAGAGAGAGAGAGAGAGAAAGAGGTAAAAAAAAATGCACATATGCACATCTTATCATATTTCATATAGCTAAGCGTTTGATGATCAATAGATCAGCAACTGAAAACTGTGACCTCCAGTCCAGTCAAGGTATAATAATAACAACAACAATAATAACAATAATAATAAATGTAATTATATAGTCTGTGTCAGGCTAAAATGTTACCTTGTCTGTTTTCTCGGATTAACGAGACTAAATTATTTGTATGATTTAAAATAAAAATAAAATCATAGAACAGCCAGAATTGAATGTATTAATGAATCACTGACTCATTTATTAAACGCAACATATTTCCCAATGTGGAAACGACTGGGAAAAAAGTGTGTGCGTGTTTTTAAGTGCGGTTTGTATTCAAATACATGCAGCTAAATAAAATGTTTCAATAAAATATGAGAGGTTAGATTTCTAAACGTCCTAATATGGCTAAAGCATCTTTGCCCATCACACGCAGCCGCATCGCGCGTGTGTGTGTGTGTGTGTGTCACAGGTGCGGTGGCGCAGCTTCACTGTAACCATGACAACGCTAAATTGATTTGCGGATGCTGGGTGTCGGAATCCGGTTGGGTGGCGGCGCTCTGTTTGCGTTACAGCTCCGGTAAAGCGCGTCCACAGGCCAAAAACAGCCGAATGCAAAAACTGAGAAAGAAAATCTATTTCATAAGCGACTGTATAGAAAATGAAGGAATGTTTTGGCGCTATTGATCTCCGTCACGTGAAAGCTGCAGTGAGTCTTACAGTCTCATACGAGCACAAATCGGTGCATATGCATTAAAATGCGTTACTGACTGCGGCGTCTTTTAACGGAGACTGTCGTACGCGTTTGAAATGCAAGTGAGGCCCGACACACACACACACACACACACGGAGACGCGCAACACAATGGCACAGCGCGCGTCGGATAATGATAAAGAAAAATGCAAATCAAATCAGTTTCTCATAACAGATTCTCCAAACGACAGTGCGCGCAATTACAACAACCACATTCATTACCATAAACCCCCAGTAAGTAAATGATGGAAATAAATAAATAAAAGAGCGTGAAGGGAATATTGATGAGATCTTACCCGTCTTCTCTCATGCGTCCATGGCGTTATCAAGATCCTCTTATAAAAACGCACGATTCATTTCCTAACCATGTGGCAACCTATACAAAACCAAATCAATGCAATTAATCATACAGCACGAAAGGATCAAACCTGTTCATTATTCCCGAGACGTTTCTGGAAACATGATGAAACACGCGTTTGTACCTTTCCTCGATGAATCTGATGATGTTTCCGCTCGTTCAGTTCATTCTGTGTCTCCCGCAGATCCGGAGCGCGTCAGGGGCGCGCGGAGACGCCGAATAACGCCGAATATGTATCATCCAATAAAACAACAACAAAAGACACAATATAATCGACACAAACTGTAACAATCGACTGTAATTTGATTAGCCCGGATATGAGGCGTATACGTCTATCCACGCATTTCTCCACACTGAATGCGGGCAGCTGAGATGCGTCGTGGCCGTACAGCGGGACGGATGCTGCACCCAGCGCAACGGCACATCTTACGTAAAATCCGTAGCGTCGGTCCTGAATACAGCGAGCAGCTGAAGAGCGCAGCGCTGAGATATGAACAAAAAACACCTGCTGTAGCCGGTTAACAGCATCTACATTTCCATACATCCATGAGGCATCCGCCCGCTTTGTGACGTGCAGCTGCAGTCTTTGTGGACGAGATGGTGGGTTTGTTTCATAGGTGTGTTGGGGGGGTTGTTGTAATAATACAGTGGGCTCCACTGTAAGAGACCACTACCTAAAGATTATTTTTTCAAGAAACATTTTTATGCTGATTTAAAGTCTCTTCATATCCTGATAATAATCACTAAATACAGAGGTCTAAAAATATTCTCCATAAAATATTTGTCCAATCGTCGCATCCGGTCTGAATAAAATGATTGGACAACAATTTTATCTGTCTGAATGCAATGATAGGATGCTGTACTCCCTGTCAAACTACTATCTCTCCACACACTCCGCTCACACAATCTTCCCTCATCAGTGTTCATGTGTTTTGAGGGCTGGTGTTGGAGAGCACTGAAGGGATTTAATGTGATTCTTGTTTGTAATGAATATAATCCTGCATTCATATGTCACACTATATAGATCTGACACATCAATTCAGAATTATTAAAGCTTCTGCTAACACTCAAAGCAATTAGTGTTATTTAACCCAGAGTTCATGTGAAAACTGAACTGCAGCTATTATTGAAATGATGTATGTCACACGTTCTTCAAAACTTTAGTTTCAGCATCTGTGAAGGTTCAGCGTAGAGTCTGTGAAAAGATTCATAACACATGATTCACTTAAAAAATACAAAATATATATTGTAAAATGTGTTTTTTAAGTGTCATACACTAATTATCTGTTAAACATTATATTATTGTTAATGAAATTAATCATATGGGATGCATCACAATATTTTGAAAATGTAGCTAGATATATGAGGTCCCAAGATCTCTCTCTCTCTCTCTCGCTCTCTCTCTCTCTCGCTCTCTCTCTCTCTCTCTCTCCCTCCATTAAGAATCCAGTCACACAGTGGTGCAGAGAATGTTCTGTCTCTTCTCACCTCACTCGATTCCGTACAACATGCACAGACACGCGTTAATATAAACACACAAACAATAAACAAACCCATGTCTTGCCCCCCTCACAGTTCTCTTGAAACTGGAACTGTGTTCTAATCTTTGCTGATGTCTTCTAACCAGGTGTCACTGGATTCTGTCCTCAACGAGTCACATAGTAAGAGTGCATGGACATGATCTTCACTCTGTGTGTTTTCTTATCTGCATGTGTGTCTTTGTGGTATGTGTTTGAGTCAGCTGAGTGTGTTGGTGCGTTTTCATGTGTGTGTGTGTGTGTGTGTGTAAGGACTCTGTGTGTTGTGAATGAGTTCTCTGTATCAGCTTCACTGAAACGCTATGTGCTTCTGTTACTAATCCTGAAACTGTGACCTCATACATATTGACTTTTACAATGATATAAATGATTTTAGCTAAGCTTTATATGTGCATGATATTTCTTGCTGATTATAATCAAATATTATTTCAATGAACAGTAGCAAAACATTTTTTTTACATAAACTTTAAGATCTATTTTAAAGTTTTAAGATTTAAGTTATATCAGTTCCAGAATCACGTGCTTCTTGTGGAATCTTTCTTATGGTATTTACATTTGACAACAATACATTTTATGTTTGGGAAATACTGTAATTATAAAGAAATATTGTTATTCATGTAGCTACAAGCATGTGTGTAAGAACTCACTCAGAAAGATGTTCTGCAGTCTGTTCATCTGCCAGGACTGTAAGAAACCTGTTAGAGAAAACTGACCATTAGCACACAGCATGTGATTATTGTTAAACTTGTGTCATCATTAAATAAGATGCAAGACAATAAACCATAATGTCATATTAAAATGTGATGACATTCTCTTGAGCTGCTATAATGAGCTTCAGGAAGAACTAATGGCTGGATTGAATTATTGTAACGCTGGAGTTAAGATTCAGGTTGGTCAGCAGCTCTTGGTCTGAACATTTAAGTGGATCAGATATTATACTGCTATGTGAGATGAGCCAATGAATGATTGACATAAACCAGTGGTCTGATAGTGGACTAACAGCCCCTCAACATTATGAATATTTTAAATCCTGTGTTTCTCAAGATAAAAGTGGTGCAGTTTGAGTGTGCATGGTCATGTAACTGAACTGAATTCACAAATCTTAAATCCAGCTGATTCTTTGTCTAAATAAAGCAACACACCAGCTCTTCTGACTGTAGAACACATTGCAACAGATGGAAAGTTGTAATTTAGCAGACCACCAGCAGAGGTCCCTGTCTCCCCGGGATTAATGACTAGTTGCTATGGTTACGCATCTGTTTCTAGTTGTTCATCCAGACACCTGTTAAAATTCCTGTTTTTGCGCAGTTTAGGTGTTTCCAAACACTGAATACCTGCTATCAGAGATATAGTTAGTTTTGAGCAGTCTCCTAGTTTCTTCAGTCTCTTTTAGTGACCTGCTTTCCAAAAGATAAAAAACATACAGAAGAATGAATGAAGAAATAATAGAAAAACAATATTTTATTTTAATATTTGTCTGTTGTTATAGTTGAACATGCAACTGTAACATTTAACATGTGAAATAAACAACAACTCTTACCTGACAGCTGATGTTCTTCTGTCCACACACACACACACACACACACACACACGAAAGTTAAATGTGTAGAATGTGAAAGTTATTTAAGCTCTCAGCTAATCACAACTCACGGCCAAAATCTTCAGATGCCCAAAGCAATTAAAGTCTATCAGTCTGTTTACTGAAGGGGTTTATAAGTTCAATAGCAAACTCCCTGTTCTGCATTTTAATTTCAGCACGATTCGAGTTTGTTTAAATCTTAATGGTCTATGAAGTGTTTTTGAATTGGAATAGGTTTTGTAACACTGGGGTTCATCACCGTGGTAACCGGAATAAGGAACTCAGATTGGTCACTGTTATGCGACATCTACTGTAACAGTTTAATAAACACTGAAAACAATCACACTCATGTCATTTGAAACATGTGACAGAATTATTCAATACAACAAAATTTTAAATAAGACAACAGAAAAGGGGCTTGATTTTCAGGTCATTATTGGGTGGAGAAAAGACTCTGTATAACAGAGTTTTGTATGTATTTGGCCAGAAAGAGACAAGAGACAAGAAGAGAGTAATTATAATTTATTCAAACCTCTTAAACAAAGCTTATTATATTCATAAATTTTTATACAGAACCATAGAAATATTTGATATTTATATACCTTTAAATTCTGCAGACACACACACACACACACACACACACTTCTTTTGTTTCTATTTTCTTAAATATACTCAAATGAAATGGAGTTATGCTTTACTCCTATAAAACACCCACCACTGGCAAAACAAACACGCACTCACAAACAGTCTGTGTGTGTGTTTGTGTGGGTTAAACACACTTAAGCATTATAAACAATAGATTCTTTCATCATGTTCTGATCTTTGGAAGACTCTGCTTATGATATTATTATGGTATTAAAATGCCTACATAACTCTTATATGAATATTATTGGCACTGTGATGACACTTTTATTAAGCTTTTACTGATTAAGGTCAACATGAAGTATTGATTGCAACCCATTTCTGACCCCCTTTCAAGTGCCACATGATATATAATGAGAAGTAATAGAGACCGAGAAATGAATGATGAAAAGTGTGTGTTTGAAACTTTAAAGGGGCTGAAGTCAGCTAAAAAGTTGTTTCAGAGGCAGAACATTTTGATAAATATTTTTGTCTGATAAAAATATGCACGGAGCGATCGTGCTCAATAAAAACCATAAACATCTATCATGAAGGTAAACTGGGTCGGATTATTTTCATGTTGACCTTAAATATCATTATTACTGGATGATTTGAAGCCTGCAAATAATATTATAAAGATATCATATTAAAATTCATATCACACATTTGATCTAGTCGTCTCCAAAACACAGAAGTTCATTCTCCCTGTCTCACATTGACCTTTGACCTTCCAGCTTCATCTGAAAGAACAAACGTGCAAGATCGAGAACATCATGTTGCTTTCACTCAGCGAGAGTTCATACATCTCAGTGCTTCCCTCATCCAGCCCATATTTGTCCTTCACTGGATGTCTCTACCTGTCAGTGCTGTCTGAGCTCATTCTAACTGCCTGACTCTGACTCTCTTTCTAGCTCTGAGTGGCTTCATCTCTCATGTGTACGTTCTGCCCTTCAGAAGAAACAGTGGGCACAGAGAAAGCAGAAGGAAGCCTAGAACGATGGCAGAGAGAAAGATAAAGAAAGGAAAGGAGGAAAAATGAGGTAAGAGACGAAAGTGCTGGATAAACTTATCATCTATAGATGAAGAATTTAGCACAAAAGGTCATTAAAGTTATATAAGTGCTATATGTGTCAAAGGGCTTGTATGGACATATAAATGCCAAAATTAACAAAAGGAACGAGGTGTAATTCAATGTTTCTCATTCAATGTCTTAAAGGAAATATAAAAATATCTATATGGTATATGTATGAATTGTTTTTGGTGGGATGCACCAATAAGGATTCAGTTAAACTGAAATTTGAATTCAGGGTTTATTAAAACGTTTAAAGTAAAGGAATAACAGTATAATCAAAGTTTACAGTAAAATTAAAACCAGTATCAAAATGATGGTCTATTGTGACTAACTTTTTAAATAATGTTTACTGTTTGATCAAACTGAAGGATTAGATATTGGTGCAGCTCACCCTGTATGTTCAAGTGGAGGTCAGAAATCTAAAAAGGGAATTTGAAAGGAAATTAAAACTAGTTTTGAGATCATTAGAACCTAACAGGGGAAATCGAATTGGTCTTCCTTTATCCAAACTTCGTCTTAAGCGTACAAACACACAGAGGGCAGAATTTTTATTTAAGTACAGCTGCAGGCAGAATTATCCATGCAGAGAATTTTTATGAACCATTTTTTGTGGACAATTACAACACTGTAAGAGGTTTTATTTAGTCTTAAAAAACATCTTTCCCTCACTAGATCAATCTTCATTGCGATTTCTGATGTCTCTGCTTGTTTTAAGTAACCACTCTACTCCTTCATTTCCTAGCTCACCTTTCTGTAAGTCTCTTAAGTGCACGTTCAATGTTCATGCGATGTCCGACTCGACTCACGCCCAGATCCAGGAAGTCCTCTTTCGTCAAAGATGGCAGATGAGAACCATCAATCTCATTGTCAAGAAAACGTTCCCTGTGCTCTGACAGATTCAGGTATGACAGCCAATCAGCAACATCATATTTGCTCCAATAAGGGAGTGGCTTAGATATAAAGGGCTGATTGGATAAAGGCAGAGTAAGGGGAGGGTAGCTCATACAGGAAGGTGAGGAGCGTCCGGACAGGAAGTTGGTAGGGGAGAGAGAGCTGGAGATCAGCACGGGGTTCTGAGGAGCAACAGGGGAGGAGAGTGGGAAGAGAGGAGTTTGGGAAAAAAACTGGTCGGACAACTGATGGGCTACACCCAGCGGGGGTGTTAAAGGGGGCTGCATTTCATATGGAGAGCTGTAGAGAGACGTAGATGGAAAAAGAGGGAGTGAAGATGGGCGTGGAGGCCCGGGTTGTGGGTGGTCTGAACAGGAGATGAGAGGACTGGGTGCTCGGCGACGCTGTGTGTATGAATGAGATTCAGCACGCCGCAGCTCTGGGCCGGAGAACTGAAACTCTGAAACTTTACTGCGATACTTAGAGCGGTGTTTTGGAGACAAAGGATAGGGAGAGTAGGACGGAGAGAGAGGAGAGTGGGAGATGGAGGAGGGCGAGAGAGGAGGATGAGAAAGAGATATTGGAGAAATGGGAGGATGAGGTAATGATGATGGAGAAAGGGGTGCGTGAGCGAGGGACAGAGGAGAGAGGGGGACATGAGGCAATGATGGTGGGGAGAAAATCCCATGAGGAAATGAAATAGGAGATTTAGATGGCGTCCAGTCTTTGAGAGGAGGTGCAGCTGGGATCGGGGTGAGAGGTAGAGGGGTGGGAGTTATGGCTGGGATTAGGGAGGCCACTGGATGAGGAGATGAGTTTACAGGATTCAGGGCTGCAGTGGGGCAGTTAGAGGTTAAAGAGTTTGGGGGCAGGTTTGGAGAGAAGGAATGCTGGAAAGATTGAACAGAGGGAGGGAGGAGAGGTCCACAGACTGAAGGGTCACCTGACAACCTGTCAAAGACAAAATAAAGAGTTTGTAAAACTAGTGACATTCAGGCATAGAAATAGGTTCAAAATCTGCTTTACAATCAAGACAAAGTAAAACTAATGAGTATGTTCTTGTCTATGCAAAATGTGCTGCCATGATATCAAGCACGATTACTGGGACAGTTACTATTGTTTGATGAATCTCTACCTTACGTGTGATCAAATATTAAAAATGATGCTTTAAAAAAACAGCTCATTCATAAATATTTTCCAATTGTGTTTAATAAAACTTGTCTATAACATTCCCCATACAAATATTTATATGTGGGTTAAAGTAACAGCAGAAGAATCAAGGGTGTGTTGTGTGTTACTAGAGGCCCTGACCTGTGATTTTGCTGTGGCCCCTGCCAGCCACCAAACTGCTGTAGTTTACTGCTGAGATCATTAATGATGCTGGTCTTAACACTGGAGAGAGGCGACTTCAGATGATGGTCCATAAACGCTGGAATATTCACAGCAGTATCGCCTCCTCTTTCTTCAAACTCCTCTCTTGACCTGTGCATGTTGGGAGCCATACTGGCCTGCCTTTGAAGCATCGGTCCAGTTAGACCATTCTCTGTGTGTTCCTGGAATTTTGACATGTTGTGCATGTGTGTTTTGGTAAGTGAAAGGTTAGGAGGTTTGGTTTTGTGCATGTGTGGTTTGCTCTGGGTGTTGCTTGTTTTTTTCTCATTTTTTTCTCTGTCTTCTTTATACCTATCCTCTGAGATCTGACTCTCCATGTCTTCTCTCCTCAGACTTACTTCACTTTCCTTTTCTCTGCCCCCCCCTCTCTCTCTTCTTTCTGCAAGGTTTTCTATGTGGTGATCACTGCTGCTGTGACTGTCTAATTCCTCAATCCCAGAATCCAGCACAGTTTCTGACCAATCACGGCCTTTAACTGTTTTAGAAAGTTGACTGCCTGTGATGACAGATGCATTTTCCAGAGGCATTTTTGTGGTGACAGTTACTACATTTGCAGTTGCAGCCATGGTGGGATGTGACAGGGAAACATTACTGTGGCCTTGTGACGTGTAGAAAAGAGGCAGAGGGTGATGCAGCGATGTAGGTTCAGATGATGATGGTGGAGCAGAAGGAGAACTAGAAGAAGGAAACATCTGGAGAGAAGGAACAGATGGAGCTGACTGAGTGAGATTAGCCACCTCACTGTCATAAGATGTAAGACTGGATGCAGCGGAGTCTCCGGCCTGTGATGTATGTAAAGGTTGTGGTTGGCTGGTGTTTGGCTGTGATGGATGCTGGGAATGAACTAGGTGCTGGGTTTGTGGTGTGTTTGGGGGTGGTATTTTTGGACCCAGCTGGGGAGGTGGTATTAGAGGAGATGTTGGGAAAAGATAGGGATGTACAACAGCAGAAGGATGGGAAGGTGTTTGCTGGGAGTCAGTGTGAGTGTTTTCTGGTAGGGACGTGGCATCTTGCGGGGGCTTGGTTTGTGCCAGAAGTGACTGATATCCTGACAGCTGCTTCTGTTGCTCTTGATTATACTCAATCGTTCCCTGCATGTCCATTTCCATTCCATTAGCAAACTGGATAGGTGGAGGTAAGGGCTCTGCAAAGACAAACTCATCATCTACATCCATAGATGGAGCAGGAGGTGGAAGCAGCACTACATCTTCTCCAGCCCCAAGATTTCCCCCTCTCCCTCCTTCCCTCTCCATCTGACTGTTTCTATGCCTGTCTCCCATCCTTTGTCCTCCTGTGTCAATTCTTCTCTCTGTCTCCTGGGAATTCCTAATTGAAGTTTTCTTGCCAGCTGTGCAGAGTTCGGTCCCCATACCTAGAAAAGAAGGCCTGCGGGGTGGAGGCTTGGGAGGTATCCTTTTATGACCTTCCCTGTCTCTATCTCTCAGATAAGTGTGGTACTGATGGATTCTATTGTCCCTTTCCTGAAGGTGAGCCTGGTACTGAGTGGCTTGCTTATCTGTAAACCGCACCTTGGGCATCCCTTTTTCCTCACTATCCACAACTTTCTGTTCATTCCATTCCATGCTCTCTTTCACACCAGCAGTAAATCTCAGCATACTAGGAGACTGTGGACGACTTTGGGAAATTGGCCCACCTGTTGTTAGAGAGGAGCCACTGAGATAGAGTGAGGTTTGCGGCTGATAGGTGTAGAAGGGAGGCACTGACCTCTGATTGGGAGTGGAGACGGCAGAAGGAAAGGCCGCAGTGCTGGACAGCTGGCGACCAAAATGGCGTTCCTCTCTACGTGTACGACGATCGTCTTTTAGCGCTCTCTCTCGGGCCGCCAGTGCGAGTCCAAGCGGACTTGTTGGGTCTAGAACCTTCCCAGTCAAAGGGTGGATAAAGGTTGTCTGGTGAGGTGTAGCTGAGGCATACTGCGGCAACCCAAATGCAGGTGGCATGCTTAAGGTATCTCCAGAGATCAAGCTTTCATCGATAGATTTGGAAGGGCGTAAACGAGCTGAAGATCTGGGCTCAACTAAAGGCTGTGTGGACTCCTGCTTATCTAAAATGTCCTCTTCAGAAGAGTAGTAGAAGGAGGCACTTTTCCTGCGGGAATCACGGTATCGCTGACGTTCCCTTTGCGCTGTGCTCCTGCCCAGCGATTCCAGTTTTGATGGCACATTGGGTGGTGGGAGTGGAGTGGGTGTAGGAGTTGGGGCAGGGTTTTGAGTCTTTCCTGCCTTTGGAGACTTTTTTTGCTCCTCATTAACCTCAGGAGGCGGCTCCGTATCCTCACTGCTGGCACGGCTGCTGTGCCCAGAGCTGCTGGTAGACGGTGCTTTAACAATTATAGTCGGGATTGAAATGGAACTCTTCTCCAATTTGCCAGTTGTTTCCTCCACCTTGCGTTGCTTCACCAACAGCCCCTTCCCGCCTTGGCGACCTGCCACCTTGGTCACTACTGGCACCTGGTTACGCTGTGCGGCGGACTGCTTGCCGCCCACATCAGAAGGAGGTGCGGCGTTGCTATAACCACGCCTCAGGCCGCCCATTCTTGCTCCACCCATCTTGCTGGTATCCGTTTCCACCTTCAACATAGAGTTTACAAAAGTAATCACCACAGTGCCATTATCAAGTAAGAAGAGAATGTCTGAAAGTGACCACATTTGACTATAAGCTGTTACCCTGCGGTTAGGCGGGACCCTGTGCTGTGTCTGGTGATGTGATGGAGGCAGAGGAGGAACAGCATAAAAATGTGTTGGTGGGACTCTCCTGTCCATGTGGCCGCTGGCAGACAGGGGCGGCTCAGGCGCTGAGGTGTCGGGGGGAGGGGGAATTTCATCTGGTCCAGGCACAGAAAGACTGCGGGATAACTTCATAGTAGGAGGATGTAGCTTTACCTTCTCTTCTTCTGTCACTCCTTTGATCAGAAGACAAGAACACAGAGTTAAATAAATTCAAACCAGCTGGCCAATTATCTGCACTAAGAAATATAAATTAAATAATTAAACAGATCAACTGAATTATTTAAACTCACCCATGGATTTCTGACGCACTATCACAGCACGCTGAGTTGAATGGCCTGATGGAAACTGGGCTTGATTATAACCGAACCCAGATCCTGATGACATCACGCCAACACCTGATTGTTCAAAAGTTTGCTGTTAAACAAAAAAAAAGGAAAAGTCTGACGAGACAAAAAAAGTTATCTTTAAATATATAATAATATATAATATATATATAAATACATACACATTTTTGTGTAAAACAATTTTGTGACCCTAATTGAATTTATTTCTATTCTATTGTGCTAGAAAACTACAGTTTACACGCTTCAGTGTGGTTAGTTTGTTAATACTGCTGTAAATAGCTTGTAGGGAAACAAGAATTTGTAGTTGAACTACTTTTATTTCTCTGTAGCGTGTAGTTTGAGAAGCTCCAGTTTCAAACACTGCAGAATCAATGTGTTCCTCAGACAGGAGATAATGAAACAGAGATGTCACCTCAGTAGCATTAAAGCCCTTGTTTCGTTCCTTCTTGCCCCCGTGACCTCTGTGACCCTGAGAGTCAGACGTGCTAACTGTCTGCTGCGCAGCCGCAAGAATCTCGTCCAGTTTATCTGGAGAAAGAAGCACCATCATATCAATCATAACTACTGCAATAATTTCATTTTAAATGTAGAAACAGCAGAGAGAAGAAAGAAAATAGATTCGCAAATGATACAAGCATGACTCAAACTCACAACAGCACATGCTAACCACTAAGCCCTAGCAAGATTTTACAGCTAAAAGATTTACAGCTAGAGTCACAGCATTTATTGTTATTCGTTTGCTGGGGCTGTGGCAGTTGACTGCATGCACTGACGTATATGCAAAACCTACTGAACTACCTACAAAGACTAACTAGTGCCACTACTGAAACTGTTCTTGTAAATTAATCCTTGTTTTGGATTAAGTGACAACCAAGAGTCTGTTAAACTGGAGGTAAACCACATGTGTATAATAACATACATTATGTGTTGCCAGAAAGGTTAATATTACAGAATGAGGGCAAATAAAGGTTTCTTACTAAGAGCCATTTGATAGACACTTTTCTTCTTCTCTGCAGCTTGAGAGATCTCTGTGTGATCTGAGCATTGAGAAATGACATACAGAAAATCAACATCTTGGATCTAAAGTGCAATAAGATGCTCTTAGAATTTAGTTTGGAAGACAGAAAAATGAGAGTTTTTAACTAGGGGAAAACATACAAAATCAGTGCTAAAAAAAAATGAGCCTCAGTTTCTCCTGTTTAAGAGGAACTTTGTAGATGCTTTAAGGTTTCTGGATGAGTCACTGTTAAACAGCTCCCATGTGTTTATCTGACTAGATGCAGTGACAGTACACACACACTCACAGTCCTGCATCCAAACACCTATATTCATGCACACACACACATGCACATGTACACACACATGCACACGCACACACATATGCACACGCACACATGCACATGCGCACGTACACACGCACGCATACACACAAGCACACGTACACATGCACACACACGCACACACACAAATCAAGTCACCTGGTTTCTTTTTCCAAGTTGAAGCTGCTGTAACAGGAAATCAGTTACATTAGAGTAACAAGTGCAGGTCACATGTTAAGTATAATATAATATTAAAATTAAGTATCATTATTTAAAATAATATAATGATTTTATTAGTGTTGAAAGTCAGTTTCATTTAGCAGCAAGTCTGTTCTCTTCTAATGTTTCACTAAAGTTGCAATCCATTACTAGTTGCCATGGTAACAAACAGAAAGAAACGAACCGATGAGCCAACAACACATTATATCACATCCTCACTGCGGTTAGTTATAGTTATGATTATTAGAATTACTGCCACCATCACTAGACAACACACGGGCAAGTTAACAGCATGTGTTATAATGTGCTGAACAATTAAAGTGCCAGACACTTAAAATCTGCCAAAATCACTCCTTTTATTTAAATGGACTAAAACAAAGAAATATCAATAGTTAATAGTTATATAAGATTATATAAAAAAATAAAACATACTTTGTTTAACAGACTGAAGCAAACTTCAGGACTTTAAACATTATTTTCATAAAACTTAAGAATATTGACCCCATGCCAAGAATATATCTGATTACCAAAATGCCAAAAATGTTTCCTGTGAGCAGAACATTAATTCTATGCTTTATTTAAGAGCATAAAATGATTTAATAAATCATTGTATTACAGAAATGTGTTACTGTAATAGTTTAAAGCTACTGTATTATGTAATAAGAATATTAACAATGTACACACCTTTATCCACTGAAAGAAGAGAGATGAAAAACAAGCACAACATCAGACAGAAAGAATCAGATCACTGAATCAGACATTGATGTGTGTGTTTGTAAGGTTTGTACCCATCTCCTCCAGTTCTGATGTCATTGATTTGGAGCGCAGAGCGATAGCTGGAGGGGTCAGTCGCTTACTCTGCTGGGGAACTACACAAAGACAGAGCAAGTTTAACACACACACACTCACAGTAAACACACACTCACAGTAAAAATAACACACACACACTCACACACACTCACAGTAAACACACACTCACAGTAAACACACACTTACAGTAAAAATAACACACACACACACTCACAGTAAACACACACTTACAGTAAAAAGAACACACAAACACACTCACAGCAAACACACACTCACAGTAAAAATAACACACACACACACTCACAGTAAACACACACTTACAGTAAAAATAACAAACAAACACACTCACAGTAAACACACACTTACAGTAAAAATAACACACAAACACACTCACAGTAAACACACACTTACAGTAAAAATAACACACAAACACACTCACAGCAAACACACACTTACAGTAAAAATAACACACAAACACACTCACAGCAAACACACACTTACAGTAAAAATAACACACAAACACACTCACAGTAAACACACACTTACAGTAAAAATAACACACACACACTCACAGTAAACACACACTTACAGTAAAAATAACACACACACACTCACAGTAAACACACACTTACAGTAAAAAGAACACACACACACACACACTCACAGTAAACACACACTTACAGTAAAAAGAACACACACACACACTTACAGTAAACACACACTTACAGTAAAAAGAACACACACACACACTTACAGTACACACACACTTACAGTAAAAATAACACACACACTCACAGTAAACACACACTTACAGGAAAAAGAACACACACACACACTTACAGTAAACACACACTTACAGGAAAAAGAACACACACACACACTTACAGTAAACACACACTTAGAGTAAAAAGAACACACACACTCACAGTAAACACGCACTTACAGTAAACACACACACTGCTGTAACTGGCAGAAGTTCATTCATTAACACTGACGTACAGCAGGTCCAGAAACCCAACAGATGTTTACACACTAGTGAACTAAACAAACACAATTTCCCTGTCAGAGTCTTATTCATAACATAACACGCGTATGTGCATCATTCTTAGTGTTTCTGCAACAGTCAACCATCTTCCACAATCATGCTAATGTTACTTTAAACTGTCAACATGTTTATAACTAGCAGTACAATACAGTAACTGAGAACTGAGGCTTGTTACTGTACAGAGACAATAACCCAGAAAAAACATTATGTATGACAAACACTGCCAAGCGATCACGACTCCACCTGCATAATTGCGTACAGTACAGTATGTTTCTGACCTTTCTTTTTGGGCATTTCCTCCATCTCTGGATTCCGTGTTACCATGACGACTTTCACCATCAGACTGTTTCCACCCTGACGAATCATGTTCACCACCTGTCTGTGTCCCACTTTCACTACATTAATTCCATTTACCTGTCAAATAACACACAAATTCTCATTAGCTGCTCATCAACAGAAGACCTCTGTTTGCTGTGTTTGAGAATTAATCATTAAAACTATATTTCATAACTTTAAACAGTCAGATGTCGTATACAGAGATCGAAGACATTTCTCATGATCATCTTCTGCAGAACTGCATTAAGTTATCACAGTAGCACAGTACAGCTTAACATCTCAGAGCAGGTGTTAAGATTTGTTCAGTGTAAGGTTTAACACCTCACAGATGGTGGATCAGAGATTGTAAACTGCGCCAGTTTTGGCTTTAGTGGCACTGATGTAGAACTTCATAAAACCTCTCTAACTTTCTGTTCCTCCAGTAATCTCTTATAATCATCTAAGGGAGCGTGAACATGCAGCTGGAAATCTCTGCTAACCTCAATCAGGAAGTCACCCATTCTCAGACCGGACCTCCAGGCCACCCCCCCCTCATCCACAGACTCGAGGTACTGCAGAGCAGGAAAGGCAGGAGTCGGGCTGAACTCCTCAACTGGAGTCTGAGCTGAAGACGTGAGCAATCACAGTTAGAGATGTGATCTTTCAAAACAGCTGGTCAAAGCGAAAGACAGTCTGTGAGAGTTTGTAACTCACCTTTGGCTCCTCTGAGTACAAAACCAAACCCTTCATTATCTTTCTTCTGCAGAAGGACGGTTTTCTCCTTGATGATGTAATCACTGAAAGAGAGAAAGAGAGAGAGGCTGTTTGAAGTGATGCTCTCAAACTATGATGTCATTTTTTCGAGCATGTGATGTCAGTTTATGAATCTTCAAGGTCCGCCTCTTTATACACCTAGTTCTGTAATAAAAAAACATGGTTCACTTCACAAACTAATCAGAGAATAACACACAATTATGATACAACTGAAGTATTAAATATTAAAAACACTAAAACAAGAAAAGAACAGAGAAAACATCCAGTGATATTCTACTGTAACAGCTATATTATGTCACCTAATTAATATTCATGAGTTAAGCTGATATTATGAGTTATTGTAATACCCCTAGCTTGTGTAATAGAGTTGTGTTGTTGTACTGAATATTAGCACAGCTGTGCTTTCTCTTGATAACATTAAAATTTTACATTTAAAACACATGCATTCGATTCTTCTGTCCTCCAAATGCACGTTTTATTTTAACTCTACAGCCGTGACATGTCTAACAGAATGTCCCCGTTTAACATGATCCGCTGTGATGTCATCATCATGTTTAATGCGTAGAGGAATGACAGCAGAAAATATTGCGATGTATGACAATACCTCAGCGAGCGCATCCCAACTTTCTATGTTATACTGGAACCTCCACACACACATGATCACAAACATACACTCATAATGACTCATACACCTTCTCACAAACACACATACATGTCACACAAACACTTCTGCAACATTAACACACACACACCAGTAAAAAAAGCTGCTATGTGTAAACTGACAGCCACATTCACATTCAAACACACATGTAGACACACACACCCACACACACACCGTCACACACACACATGCTAAAAGCTGGAAGATTTGATTTAGGATAAGCGACAGCTGTTTGTCATCCAGACACTCTGCATTCACACACACTGATATATACAGAACATCAAAACATCAATTCTGTCCGGCAGTCTGTCTGCTACCTCTTCAGAGCCTCCATCTGCCTCTCTCGCCCTCTCTCTCCTCGCTGAGACAATAAAAGAACGGACGAGCAGGTACCTGTAAATGAACCAGACGCTGCGGTTCTGAGGACCAAGCGAGGGCCATGAGGATGACAGAGAGAGAGGGAGAGACAGGTCTTTCTCTCCATATCCCCCCATTGCCATGTACCCCCCTCCTCCGAGAGCACCGCCTCCTCTCCAGCCCCTCCAGCGCCTCTCACGGCCAGAGGAGGAGGAGGAGAGAGAGAGAGAGAGAGAGAGAGAAGGAGGGGTGTGTGAATAAAGAGGAGGGCACCGGAGAGAAAGAGAGAAAACTGTGTGGGAGAGAAAGACACGCTTTAAAGAGACAGTCCGTCCAAAAATGAAAATAACCGTCACAAACTCTTTATCTTATGTGGAACACAATGCAAATCATTTACAGAACATCCATGTTGCTTTCTGCATGATGTCACTTCCTGTAATCCTGTCTGTTCAGTTTTCACCGAAGCCTCAGTTTACTGATCATCTTTCCTGTTATAACTCAGTCATGTGTCTCATGAGCTACGTTTAAAATGACTTTATGGTCCCTTTTTCTGCTTTCAAGAGAACCATTCCGTACAATTCATCACATGACATTGTACATTCACTCCATAAAAATGATTCTTTTGTGTTTCCTTAAAGAAATACATTCATACAGGACGAGCAGAAGGGTGAGTAAATACTGACAGAACTGAAACTGTCCCTTCAGCACAGAAGAGGAAATGAAATGTGAGTTTTTAAAGAGTGGGTGAGAGGTAGAGAGATGAGCTGCTATCCACTGCACACACTCACAGAAACAGATGATCACACACACACACACACACACACACACCACACACACACCACACACACACCACACACACACACACACAGTAATGCAACTATTTGCAATCAAATCAATGTGTGCACATGGTTTTGCATATTTGCAGAACCAACCAACCATTTTTAGATGATGCTCTTTCTGTGTGTGTGTGTGT
>JAZGTK010008277.1:0-18456 GCA_036877625.1 Ambastaia sidthimunki
TGACCTGGCTGTGTACATGAATGTCCCAAAAGCTGTCAGGTATTCATAAATAATTTTGGAAAAAGTTTAATCTCTGATATCTGTTAGTGCCCTTGATGGCGCCTCTCTTTTGGTTGATGTTCAGATGGGATTTAGTTGCTCTGGTCAGAGAATGGAGTTCTCTTGACATCTAAAGATGCTGGAGGGATGTTGGCACCCTACTACTTCTCCCGAGCACAAAAACTCAAACCCTTAGGTCAATCACCCCCACAACCAGCTAATAAAGTTTTTAAAAAAAATCAACGAGTCTAGTGAATAATTTTGAATAATTTTATTCCTCTAACTTACATTTGATTTTGACTTGTCCTGACTTTGTGATGGGGCAGTTAAGCAATAATTTGAATTATTATAATTAGGAGTCTTAAAAAAACAATGTTTTTTCTTTCAGTTTGTGAAATTGATATACATTAGTTGCTGGAGAGAATTTGAAAGAAGAGGATGAAAACATGGAAACATGTAGACATGACACATATAGTGGAATCTAACTTTTCCATACCAGGACTTCATTGCTTCTGCATCTTGATGTTGGTTTCACCCATGAAGCTTCTGGATAAACTAAAGATCTTTAATACGTTGAACAGCATGTTTAATGAAATGCTGGTCAGTGAAACTGACCTTAACCTGATGTTGTAGAATAAAGCAGTAAATTAGCATAGGAATTTTGGGAACTGAGTATCTTAAGTCATTTTTTATATAAAAAAAACACTATTTATTATGTTTTTTAATCAGTTAGACACCCTTTAAATTTATATACTAAACAATGAAAAAAATCTAGCTTTGGGATTTTCTAGACTGTTTATTTAAAAGGGATTTTGGAATTAGTAACTAGTTTGAGAAGTTGCTGATGTTTTGTAGACATGATTGTCAAGCGACCTCCTGACCTGTTTTATTTGTAGGGCAGTTTCTAACCAGTGCATATTTGTTAAAAATAGACTTAATCCATTAGTAAGCTCAAGATAGAGATGTCTGAATCTCATGTTTCAACTGGGGGGATTTTAAGCAGCATATTTATGTACAGTGCACCAGACTGAGACAAACAACATCCTATGATATTTTTTTTTTTTTGTCAGTTTTTTTTTGTCAACTTAGATGTTTAGATGTGCACCTGACCAATCAAAGACATTAATTTTTCACCTGACCTAATGCTTTAAAAATTCTACAAATTCTGGTTTAAATGTATCATAACTTGGTGAGATCATAAAATAAGAATTTAATTTATTTGTCATTATTTTTGAAGAAGTATAATTTCTAAGAGGTTTAAGGTTCTTTCTTTAACACACAGTTGTTTTACTCCACCAGCTGATCACAGATGTATTTTTGGAAGTATTGTCAAACTCGCTTCTGTGTGTTTGGATTTGGTCTTGTGTGAACACTAAATCTCTGCATTGCACAGGTGCTTTGCATTCCTTCACTGTAAGATGATACACTAGTTTGTAACCACATGAAATGAATCTACTTTGATTCACTGAATAAAGAAATGCAGACATATGGGAAAGACAGATATGTAAAATCTGTTCAAATCTGTTCAATGTTCAAATCTGGACAGTAGGATAAACCAATGAGCATGTGTTTAATGCTTATTTCTGTTTAGTCATAAACTATTATGGATTGTTATTACTTTCAAGCTTAAAGCAAAGTAGGGTTTTTAATAGCTGGATGTTACACTGGTATTAATAATCTGATCATATAGAATTATCAATATAAATACTTATAAAATATCTGTGTTCTATCTGTGGTGTTGTACAAAGGTGCTGTTTTGTGTTCTCTGTGTCTCTTGGCATCCTTTCAAAGCAAAGCCTGGCATGATATCAGGGGTCTAAATTTAGTGAAGCCATATGACTGTCTGGCCTAGCGTGTCAGATTCCAATCACAGACTCGTCTCTGCTAGCACAGCACCTGCCGCTATCAGTAATACCCTATTAAGCTCGGCAGAGTCATGTACCTATGCCCAAGCATGACTGAAAAACCTTAGGTCAGGTTTATCGAATCCTAATTGTGCATGCTTGTATCTCTTTTAAAACAAAAGTTGTATCAGTTAATATCTGAAATAGACTATACTGGAATTGTGGCATTTTTTTTGCCGGAGCTGAGGGTCTGGAGCTATCAGTGCAATGAGGGCCATTTCAATGAAGGGTCAGTTTGGCACTTGGAAACCTGTACCCCCCACTGGAGCCTCATTCACAGCTCATGGTACAGTGCATAACTCTTATGTAAATGTCCTCTGGAGGGACTTGTCTACTATTCCATTCAAACTGACCATACGGAGACAGCAGAAAAAGGCAAGTATATACGTCTCTATTAGCATCATACTTTCCTTGGAATAAAGGGCTCTCAATATGGTTCAGTATATCAGCTGACTGAGTTGTGATGATGAACATGTTTTACTGTATATTTACATGAATGTGTATATATAATTATTCAATATGCAAATTAATTGTATATTTTTTGTCTGCATGAGGTACGTCTTACAGAATAGTAAAAAAGCGGATACAAATGGGTTGTAATAGGCCAGAGTAAACGAGGACAAAATTATAAGATTTGGTTGCCTAATAATTTATATTAAGCACATTTTCTACAATCAAACAGTAGCTTAATAAAAGGAAACACATATGCTTTTATTAACTTAAGTTATATAGACTGACAAGTGTTTTGAATTTGACAAAGTTCAGTTTGAAATTCAGCAAATAAATCATTAGCATATTTATCATGAAAATATGAAATATTTTGAAAGTAACATGAACAATATAATGAAACATTTTATGACTGATCTTTTTCTTAATGTTTGCAGGTCTGAAAACACCCAGTTTATAGATATTACCCAATGTCTGTGGTATCTAGAGAGAAGCAATGGACCATTGAGTTCTGGAGGGAGATATTTGTTCCTTCGCAGTGCACCATGAACATTCAGTTTAAAGGGCCGAACCATGTGGAGATCTTTGACATTACTAAAATTCCCAGCCATCGTAGTGTCATATCTGAAACAACCTGCCTTTGTGACATTTTTGGAAATGATTGTGTGTCTCCATCACTCTCCAGTAGCCCAGCGTCAGCTATGTTTCTCAGAAAGGAAGTGGATCAGCCTTTTCCAGCAGAGGAGGCCAATGACTCTTTAGGATCTTATCACACTGCCAATGGCTCTGACTTAGGTAACACCGGTAAAGTCACTTATGGCACACCTTCTCCAAAAATGCAAATGATTTTTCAATGTGTGATACTACGGAATCAAATTCTCCATTAACTGAATCAACTGTCTTGGCAGACTCCAAAAATGGACTTAACCCTCTTCATTGTACACTGCCTGAAATCCAGGTAAATAACAATGACCTTTCACATACAGGTAATTGTGAAGAAGCCCAAGTGTCAGTGAGCACCACCCTTGTGAATGAAACAGAAAAGGTGAATGTGTCAGAACCACAGGATTTTAATTCAACATCAGATACGAGTTTTCAGTATCTTACTTCAGCAAAGGAGCCTTTGGAGAAGAGATAACCTGCCTTTTGTGAGCAAAGAGAAATGACTTCAACACCTGAACATACAAGTATAAGCCCATTTTTAGATAATGTGGTTTCTTCTGAGTTTACATATTTGAAGGACACTCATGGCACATCTTCTCCTGTGTCCACGCTTTCTATCAATGATAATATAAAAATACACTCCCTAACTGTGAAGAACTAGTGTGTTTCATAGATGCATGAGATCTTCATCTTCTCCACTCCTGATGTCCAAGCACCAGAATCAGTAATACTTTACTCACCTCTGGGTTATACCATTAGCCCACCACCTATAAATGACAGAATAATTTATTCAACAGAATCTGAAGCTTCACCATCCACCCGTCATCACAGAAATTGGTGAAATCTGCTTCTTATTTACCTTAACTAGTAATAATTAATTCATCTCAGACCTATTCTAACAACTCATCTCCAATAAATGACAAAGAAGTTTATTCAACTGAACCAGATGCCTCACATCATCGCCTGTCATCACAGGGATTCATTTCAGTGGTATCTGCTGCTCTCCTGATTACTCCATTTTAACTCACTTACTAGAACCAGTAAGAAGTCACTCACCTTTGGGTTACACCATTAGCCCATTACCTACTAATGAGAAAAATATGTTTTAATGGAACATGATGACCTACCACCATGTTAGGTGTTAAGAATCATCACCTCCACTCCAGACAGTAGACAAAACTACACCAGAACCCACTTCACCAGCCCCCTCACTAGAGTTGAGATCTGTCACCTACTCACCTGAAATCAAGACAATATCATATAGTGTTTTGTCAGAAATACAAAATCCCCAGTGACTAGAGGCATCACATATAGTGCTCCTTTACTAACTGAAGTTTAAGCAAAATCACCTGAGGTAGAGAAAACTGTCTGTGGTAAATATTCCAAAACTTTATACTCTCTCTCAGAAAATTATGCTGTTGCACCTACGTCAAATATTTTTTTGTCAATGCCAGAGAGCAGGTCAAGGCCCTCTTTGACTGTTCCAGACCACACGAGAGATGCAGCATTTTTCACTGATCTCCAACCAGCCCTGGGACCTTCCACCCCTTTCAAACATGTAGAACATCAGCCTGTAACCATAAAATCTAAAGGAATGAATCATCCTTCTCCCAACCTTCCTTCTCCAGAAAATGGACATTGTGATGACCTCATTCATACAGAAACATTTAAATGCACCACATCAGTTCTGGATGAATATAGAGATACTGGACCACAAGTTGTCAGCCAAACACCAATCTTGCAAGGTTCACTGTATGTAAACTCACAAGTGTACCACCAATAGTACAAATGGGAAAAAGTCAGGTAACTGTTAGTGATGACACAACTGATTTAAAAATGGAATCTGTGGACATGAAACAATGCCATTTAGGGGCTTTTGATATCAATAAAGAAATGTTGAAGAATGATACTGTAAATAGTGATGAGAAGCTAAGCCAAGTGCCCATGGCATTAAGCGAAAATCCACAGACTGTAGCCACAATGGTGGAGAATATGACAAGCAGCCATGCAGGGAGGAGGAGGAGAGTGGAAAGAGAGAAGGAGGAGGGGTGGAGCTTATGGGAGAAAGAAGTTACAGAGGGGAACAGGTTGAGCTGTCATTCAGTGCCAGGAATAGACCAGAGCCTGCAGGCCACAGCCCTGCTCCCTCAAGTGAAGACCCAAAGTCAGGAATTCCACTGTTATTTTGAGTCGCACCCAACAACTCTGCAGCAACAGAGTCAGCTTGGAGCACAGGGCTGACAACAAGAGAACAAGGGTGGTGCCAGGAGGGTCCAGTCATCTGTCCAGGGTAAATACAACACTCAGGCTTTCTTCTTTCAGAGACCTCCAGCATGGGAAGTGAGCTTGATGACGCAGACAGTGAAGTTAAGTGGTTTACAGATGTGGCCTACAGAAGCCTATCTAGCCCTCAGGTGGACTATTTGGATATGTACAATTCAAGCCACAGGTCATCTACAAATGTTTCGCACCCATCTACAAATGTGGACAGCCCTGGTGCTGTTGCATGGATGACCTACGCAGACTTACGTGGGTCCACGTTATGCGAAAACAATGACTTGTTGCATAGCACCAGACGATTTGAGATAGGGGGTTTTGAGTGTGTGGAGGTTGCAGTGGAGACCAAGGAAGAGTACAGAGGAAAAAAGAGGACAGTACCCAAAAGACAGATCCAGCTGCTAAGACGGAACACAGATGAGTCAAAACCTAAAGCAAACACCGAAAATGTTTTGGATTTAGTCTCCACTCATAGACACTCAAAAGACATCTTTGTTCATCAACATAGCACACCCACCTTTGTGCAAGAGGAGATGTCCCAGGAGAAGCCAGATTCACCTCGGATTGACAGGAAAATATCACTGCAGAAGTCTTTGTCTTTAGATGATGCCTTACCTACGACGGAAATTGCCTCCTGCATTATCAAGAGCGTACTGTCAAAGAAAATGCAGGATGCACAAAAAGAAACATCAGGAATTACAGACCTAAGTCCTACTGGAGATATTAACAAGAATCCTGGTATCAGTCCGAGCTCTTTTGATGCTGTACAAAGCAAAATGGAAAAGCATAGCATAAGCTCTAGCCAACACTCTGAATGTACTATTTCATCAGAAAGTCTTGCTGTTTGGGAGAAGAGAAGCCCACAGCTGATGAAGTGTGCCTTAAAAGTTTCTCTAAATCCAATCCTTACACCTGAATTCATTAATACTGGAGAAGCGAACATAACAAGGGAAGAACGGACACCCAGAATGGCCCATCCATTTGAGGACAAAGAACTTGTGAAACAAAACAGCAATAATAGGAAGGAGGGAGGAGGTGGTATCCTGGGAGAGCACTACAAAAGTGACTCAGCAAATGTCAGGAGCACAAGTGCTGCTGTTGCCACTCAAACTGCAACTGTGCAAAGCAGAATGACAAACAGAACCACAGAACGACAAATGGCACACGGGAACCAAAAGCAACATGATGGTAAAAGTGTATGTATGTCAAAAAACCCAGAAATAACCTTGAAACCTTCCATTGTCAAAGAGAAAAAGACATCTTCTTTGAAAGTTTCTCTGTCTCCTGACTTGGAAAGATCAAAAGAAATGTGTGAACATCTGTCGATGGATAAAGCTGCAGAAGACATAAAAGCGGAAGTTACAACATCAGTAGAAGATGCCAACAAAACATCTGTTATACATAAAGTTAGAGATATAAGGAATTTGATTAAAAACACATACAACTTGTCCTTCAAAGCATCAAATTCAGCCTCCACTGTAGAGGATGCAGTTATTCAAGAAAAAAGAGAGAAGCCACCACAGACTCCTCCGGCCCTGCATATTGAATGTAAAGCTGTCAGCTGCAGGGATAAGCAAGCATTAGGCAGTAGAGCAATCCACTGGCAAGGTGAAACACAGGCTGTAGACATATCAAAAATATCACAACCATGGCTGGTCACAGAAACAAGCAGTGATACTGACATCACTGAAATAACATCCTCTTTGCCAAAGATACTGACTATTGAGTCAAAACAAAAAGCTACAGATTCCCAGTGTACAATCTTTGGAGGGTTAAGTAAACCTGTCAAAACCACAGAGAAATGTTCCAGCCACTGTGATCAGAACACCTTGCAAGGGTTGCCCCCCAGACCCCCTAGTAAGGATAGAGAAGTTTCTGCATTGGGGATTCTAGAGGATGGCACATCCAAGACAATTCAGAACTCCACAATTGCTGACTCCAATCAAATTACAGCTACAAGCAGCAGCCATACTGTATCCATGCTACTGAAGGAGAAAGAAATACAGGCTGACATTGGAGTGTATGATGTTACCAATGTAGGTGTGAGTGCTACAGCTAAACATGTCAACAGACTTGAGATACCTTTACAGGCCTGTTTATCAGAAGCACAAACACTTGACAAAAGTGTTTTGAGAACATCCCAGAGTCAAGATGGCCCACAGTTTAAGCCAAAGCAACACAGTGAGAGTCCCAAGCAAGTGCATACAGAAGAATCATCAGTGGAACAAAGACATGAGCAAGAAAAGACTGCAACCACAACTTTGACACAAATTCCAACCAATATAACAACATCTTGCAAGCCAGAGGTGAGATCTATTTCAACTCATATAAAAAATAATGCTGTGCCTGCAACTGCATCAAAACAAACCGAGTTACCCATAAAAGTAAGGTCAATATCCAGTGATAGGCTAAAGCCATTTTTTCCACCAAAACCCAACTGTAATAAACAGTCATTTGCAGAAATTAAGTCATTGTCAAGTGACCCACCTAAGCCAGATCCACAAACAACATCTGTTATGAAACAGCAATTGAAGTTAACTAGTGAACCAAAGAAAAATGACATGCCAGCAACATTGATACACAAGGATCAACTGAACGAGGTTTTATCAAACAACACAAAAAAACTGGCTGTATCAGCGGTATCAAGCTATGAACCACCACCTATCCCAGTAACAACAACTCCAAGGTCTGTTCAGAAATCCACAACAACATTTGCCAGTGTGGATCAACAGCAATCTTCTGCTTTCTTGCAAACCACCAGCAACCCCCAGCAAATTACCACATCGTTTATTCAGGAGCAGTCCATACTAGCTAGTTCCTTTACTTCCAACCCTTCCATCAAACCCACACATTCACAGGCCTATAGCCACACAAAACCTGTGACCAGTGCATCATCTAAAAAACGATCTTATGCAGAAGACTATCATTTATATGCTTCTGATGACCCCCCCAGCTACGATGAGCGAGAGAGTTTCAGTCCCCTATGCCTGTCAGATTTGCCGCCACAAAGATTGTGTAGATATCATCTAACCAGTAAGCAATCCGTAAGTTCCAGCACACAAACTTCCCACTCACATCTAGGATATCCTCAACACCGTCTGCAAGGACGGACACCACCTGCCTCTCAGTCCCCAGGCCAAGTTTTCACAAGTCCATGTGTTCCTCCACAAGCTCAGGTTCGCCCTCGTCAGTGCAGGCCAGATAGCCAGGCCCTAAATTATTTACCAGTCCCATCAAATGCCACAGTTCCCCCTGCCTCAGCTTTGATTCAGCCTCTGCATCACCCTCAAGCCTGCCTTGTCCCAAACACACAAACCTGTTGGGATGACCAATCACAAGCTTCTGAGCTGGATAGACAACCAGCTAATCATCATTCACTCCAAGCAGTAGGTCCTGCATCTTATCATGACTATGCTCATTCAGCTAACATGTCGGCTCTCGATCCCAGGCCTCAGTTGTTTAATACCCAAGATTTACCTCCATCCTTTGGTCATGATTATGGAAATAAATGTCCAGTAGGAGCCACTGTGTTGTATCCAGAAAATGCAAGTGGGATCAGCTGTGGCCAAGCTCCTCAACGTGTATTTCTCAATCCTGACACTGGTAAATATTTCTATATTGATGTACCAGTGCAACCACTAAGAAAAATGCTGTTTGATCCAGAATTAGGCCAGTATGTGGAAGTTCTTATACCACAGCAGACAATGTCTCACCCTAGGATGTACCCATCAGCTGCGCCACAATACTCCTCTCTGCACAATCCAGGGTTGTATGCACCACAGTACCTCCCTTATGCACTACCATCCTACCCAACAATCCCCAGCAGTGCCCAGCAAGTACGCCATCCAGAAGTGTCTCCCATCCCCACCACGCTTCACCAGCCTTCATTAAGACATGGAAGCCCTGCAAGCCAGGTGCCAAAAAACGAACCAAAAGGCCACCCCTCATTGGATCAAAGTTATTTAGAGAGCATGTATTACATTCCCACAGTGATCGATGCAAACCATAATTCTGCCCCTTTAAACTGCTACCACAAGCCATTTTCAAGCATGTCTCTATCTGGGGGGAAAAGGCTATGAAACAGGAAATGTATGTGCTCTGTTTTTTTATTTTTATTTGAAGGGGCTATGAAATGTCAATGTTTCTAGTTTCTCAATGCAAAACTAATGTTACAGTTCTTCTGCTTTTATTTAAAATAACTGTAGATGATATGTGCTTAAAAGACCCCAAAATATGATTGTTTATTGACATCTAAGAACACTTGGGTTTGTTCCACACTTCATTGCAGACATTATTTTCAAATGCATTATATTGCCTTTAATGTGCGCAGGTCAATTTTTTAGCATTAGTTTGCCATGTACTGTTTTTACACTCACCCAATAAAAAATGTACAAAATCTACAGATCCTGTTTTTATTTTATGTGTAACTGTATATGTATGTGATTGACATGTTTGCTATATATGCCAAATATAATAAAAAAAAATCAATGTAAAAATGCTACAAACTTAATTTAAGATGACCCATGTTAGGTTTAGGGTTCTGCTGGGCCATCATTAGGGTCCCAGGCTGACATCTAGTGGACAAGGTCTTACTTCAGTGGTTCCTAAAGTGGGATAAGCAAACATTTTTATTAACTATTTCATGTTCACTTATCTCAGCATCTTTTTGTAACATTTTTGTAGAAATGTTTATACAGTACTTATTCAGGCAAACAGTCCAAACATCTCTCTACTCCCAAACATCAGCCGCACCCATAGATGCTTTTGTTTCCTGTCAAATTGTAAGAACGGCCTTGAGCTCTGTGTGTCTGTGTGTGGGCAGACAGGTCTCTGGGGCTGAGGAGCAGACTCTGTTAGCGGGGTGTCTGCCTGAAAACAAAGACATGCTAATCCACTGGTGACATCATTTTCGATCCTCTGAGCAGGGTGGAAATAAAAATAAGAGAAAGAAAAATCTTATATATATACGAATATATATATATATATATATATATACGAAAATGAAAAAGTGAATCAATAAATTAACTGAATAAGTATAATATAATAAATAAATATAATAAATAAAAAATATAATAAATAAATAAGTTCAAATTGTTTATGTGAGAGGTAATAGACTAATAGACAGTGTGTATAGGCATGGAGCTGAGTTGACAAATCAGAACCAAGTATTCCAAAGGGCTATAAAATAATGATGATGATAATTTTCCACCCAACCAACACAAATTATCAAATGCAAGGATTTAACCCTTAACCTTAATCGCATATGTGCCTATTAGCATGGTACTTCATTCCAGGTAGCTGCAGGCAGAGTTTTCTTCAAAATTATTGTAGCTTTAGTCACTTTGGACACTTTTGGGACAAACCATAAGTGAAGTGAATAAACGTTATTGCTACATAATATTTTATTACTCATATACAGTTACAGAGCGGAAGCATTTACTCTTTCTAAAGTGAAGACCATTTATGGGCATATTACAGAAATTACATCAGCAAGGGGCGCAGACTTGAATGAACCAGCCAAGACTCACTATACCTGCAAGTGTGATAAACCAGGTACGCAGGTTAGATTGAGAAGCTTACTTCCACAGCCACTTTTTGATGAGTCATGTCTCTTTAGTAACAACCGTACCAAACAATGCTTCTGTCTGGAAGACCAAACCCCAACAGATACAGGAACGCAGACAGGTTTGCTAGGCTACCAGCAGGTGGTGCAGTCAAACCTATCCACAGTTCACAGAAGTGCCCAACCTTCACCTGATTACTTTTCAAAGAAGAGCTATTTTATTGAATCAGGCCACAGAAATGTGCAATAGATGTTTTTCATTTTTTTTGACTGACTCCGGGTTAGTAGACATTGACCTAATTATTAACCTCAGCCCTGTAAGATCATTTAAAAAAAATCTCAGCAAGGAGCTTTTTTTCCAAGACTTCATGGATCTGTTAAATATAGTACCAATAAATCTAAATAAGGAAGCGATTAGTTGTCTGCTAACCTAAAGCTGGTTTACACTTGACATATTTGCTTTCACTTTCCTGTAGAAGATAGGGAACATACTTTCAATGAATTACTTGATGATGTAACCTCTCAAGCACTTGTATGGTGTGTCTGAACTCTAGGACTCTGGACTCTCGATGAGGCCTGGAGCCTGAAAAATGGAAAGAATTTGCTGTGACAGACTGAGACATTACCCAGAGAGAGTTTCTGTATAGTGAGTTAATTACCCCACTGAGCTTGAGCCATCAACAGCGAGGTGAGGGGAAAATTGAGGTACCATATGTCTCACACACATGGTACATGATATAGACACAGCAAATATTTTCCAGAGCGCTTAGTAAAATTCACATAACTTGAGGAACATTTATTTGTTTAAGATTAGGAGAACAGAAGGCTTAATCATTCAATGTCTGTAATTTCTATTTGTGAAAAATGAAACCCTGTTTCCATGGACACAGTTCAGTCAGGGGATTCCCCTTCCCAGCAAGGGTAAAGTCCACTTTGGGGCCAAGGCTATTGGATTTTTATTGTATTAAATAGAAACACAAAGTCAGACAGACACACTCCACGTCGGGAGAAACACTGTGTATGGAAAGACTGTCTTTATTTTAGTTTATTCAAAGTCTTGATTTTTTTTACAAAAAAAAATGTGTCACATCAACAGTGACTTATGGGTAGAAAAATGTCTCCCTTTTAGTGTTAGATTAGTGTATCCAAAATGCTGACCTCACTTATGACTTCACACTTTCCCCGATGTGCCTTATGTGTCATGTGTAAGAAAACTAACGATGTCTGGATTTTTAATATGATGTTTATTTAAATGTATAATCATGACCATATGGGTATCATAACACAAGTGGTATACATATACTGTCCATCATCATCACGGTAGAATTGTTGCCATATGTGACATGTTTTACCACTGATTGTTCTTAGCAACGCCCACGCTTGGTTTACTACAAAACCTTTATCAGCAGGGGAGGCGATAGCCACTGAAAGCCTGAAGGGCACATTTCTGTCTGGTATCTGTTCCTTCCTCCTGCAATAATAAACTGCTTTTTGTTGAATCCCACTTCATCACTTTGATGTCAGTATAAATGTGGAGCATTTGATTGACACAGCCCCAAGGTATGCTGGGAAGGGTTTAAAATTCTGTGGTGCATAAACTGCCAACACAAAACAACAGAAGTATGTGAAAAATTCAAAGTCAAATGCCTCTGTTGAAAGACTAGGTGGTGAGATTACCACATACTGCACTAACACATCACCAGTTGTCGTAGGATAGTTAGTTTTTGTTCTCTTCTTTTCTGTTTCTTTTTCTCTCTCTCTTTCACTCTCTCTTTCTCTTTCTCTCACTTTCTTATCACTTAAATGCTTTGGTCTTTCAAATTACTGTTATCTTATTAAAACACTTTCTATTTTCCACCAGGAACTACTTATTTTTATTGTATCAGGAACAAACATCAGCCAGCTTTTGGACAGAGTAATTACAGGGAAAGTAGCATGCATTAGTCAAACCTCTAACTAACCTCTAAACACAGTGTTAAACAGTTAAATATCACATGGAATTCATTACCAGACCAGAATTATTAGACCAGTTGGATTATGCCTCTATTCACACAGCTTTATACATCCTAATTTCAGTTGAAATGCCCCAATGGAAAATTGTATTGCTTACAGATATATCAAATAAATATTATAAATATCAAATATAATTTTTTTGTGACAGACAAGTCTTTCAAAACCTTAGGAAAAAAATGAAACAACAGCTGGCATACAGTAAGAGTACAGGGTATGAAACAATGTGGAATAATTCAATAGGAAAGTGGTTCATATTGTAACTGATTTGACTTAATATTCATATAGAAACTAAAGTTTGACTTTTTATTTGTTGAGGTCTTTTAGGTTTCTTCTCTAGAATTTTGAAGGAGATCACTCAAATCTATTTCATAGGGAAAAAATCTAAGGAGCAGGACACTTTAGCATCTATTAACTCCCATTTAATCGTATTGCTTTCTAGGAGAAACAATTGAAATATTAATGAGATCTTATTTGTAGTAGTCCTTTCTTATGTGGCTGTTGTTTATCGAAGACATCTTTCCATGCAGCAGTTTCCTCTGATAAAACCTCTTCCGTTTTTCTTCTCAGACTTCACAAGAGTGGGCAACCAATACTGTGAGTCAGTGCTTCAATCAGCACAGTGTGGGTAAAACAGACTGCAAGCAGCAGCCTTCCAACATCATATTTAGTCTTTGCTCACGATCCTCTTACGCAAAACATGCGACCACATAGTTTTTGTTTCCAGCAGGTTTTAGTCCGGGCTTGTGAAGTTGGCTGCTCACAGAGTCTGCAAATGTTTATGCGGCTCACATGTTGGGTGCATGACGGCTTGTTAATGCTATTCCAACCATGATAATAAGGCGGAACTAGACTATATTTATCATAAGGGGCTGTGCCCATCAGCAGAGCAGAATTAAGGGCAGGTTGTGACCACAGAGGGGTATAACTAACAGCAGTTGTAATCCCACAAAGGCCTCACACCAAATCTTACAGTTTGGAATGTACACATAGAGAGCGGCTGTGAGTGGTGTTTTTCCCAACAGCCCTTGAGACATTATTCCAGTAATTAGAGTCTGAGGTTTAAATGTCTGATTATTTAAGTCTTTGATTGTTTGTGGGTGTTGGATGGAATGTTTACAGTAAAGTCTTGTGTGTGTGTTTGTATGTGTCTGTCTGTCTGGGGTTTATGTGTGTGTTTTTGAGGTAATGAATGGTGGTAGATTTATGTTAGGCAGGATGTGTGTGTGCTGTTGGTATACAGTTAAGTGTTTATTTGGCTGGTGACATTTTAAATGTAACAAAATTAGCTCTTTTGTAGCGCTATGTACCCCAGACTTTTTGTGGTGTTTCTACAGGATTGTTGCCGTGTAACAAAATTGCAAAAACAACTTTTTTTATTAAAAAAAAAGAGTGGTTTGGCCTGTGCAAAAGTCGTTGCTATGATGCTAGAGTGTTGTGGGTGGTTGCCGGGGCATTGCTATGGGGTTGCTTAGCCTTTCAGATTGTTTTTTAGCATGTGGTTGTGCAGTTGCTTGGGGGTTCTGGGTGGTTGTTACTGCTAAACATTGTTTCTGTGCATTAAAATTAGATAATTATTTTAACACCACTTGAACAATAAAGTCTTTGAACTTTGGCAGTCTTTGAATGTTCAGTAAAACCCTCTCACAGTCTTAACAAGAGTGTCATTAATAATTTAAATGTCACCCTTTCTCCAACCACAGGCAGTGACCACGAATACCGCCTTCTTTACAAACACTGGGAGCTGAGGGGGGGTTTGCATCACTCTGGCAGGTGCTGAAATTAGATGTCATCACCCTTACAGCTTATAGATACCCAGACTGACACCAGACAGGTCAGAGTGACACTTCAGCAGACAGTGTGACCGTATTGACCTTTGTCACTTACATTGTAGGGGACATTTTAAAATTATTATTTTTCCACATTTCCAGCCAAATGCAGACAAGTGTTGTAAGCAGGGCTTATATTTTAAGCAGAAATCAAGCATAAATGATCTTGCATAAATTATAAATAGTGCATAAACAGTGAATAAATTATACTTTTCACCAAAACTATAAACAGAGTCTTAGTGGTGCTATTAAAATGTTTAAATAAACACTAAATACAACTTAAACTTGCACACTTTTGCATACTTAAAATTACACACTTCACCTTTGAAATGTGTTAAAACCATGAATGCAACAAACAAGCGTGCTTTTCCTTCAGTTAGCAAACAACAAGAAGAAACACAGTCTTGTGCATTTCGGTAGCAACACAGATTAAAAAAAGACATATTATATCACCTCACAGTTTAGGTGGGGGAATGAAGGAATGGTTGCGTGGCGGGAATGACATGACCGATGGTGTATGTCACACATAAATCTTCTTCCCTGGGCCAAACTAAACTCCTGGGAGTCATTACAATGATGAGAGGATAAAACACTCTCTGTCACTCTGCCAGGTGGCTGCTGCTAAATCCAGTTTGAAAGGAACAAAGCTTATTGCCGTGTGTTGTTCTGCTGAGTCTTGCACTCTGCATATTCTAACACAGATACATTGATGAAGTATTATTTTACATGCTTCGGTCACTATTAACTGCAAAACCCTTATGAATTTTCTACCTTTTGTGTAGAATGTGAGTGCTGCTTGCCAGGGCAAAACATGCAACATATTGTGAATGGTTGCCAGGGTGTTGCTATGCAGTTGCTAACCTGTTGCTTGTTTTTATCCTTTCTGTTTATTAGGTGGTGGCAAACTAGCCAAATCAAAGGGGCCCACCCCGATCTGTGATGTTCTTATACCTAGATGTGAATCAGGTCCATACTTCAGTATGTCAATGAAATGTTTTCTCCTGTTTCATTGTCTGCCAGTTAAAAATCATAAGATGAATCACTTAGGAAAGCAATAGCACAGACCTCCTCAAAAAACAGCATGATTAGGGGGATCATCCAAAGCCTAGTGCTAGTGGCATTGGAACAAGTTACACTTTGAAGTGAAAGTGTTGCTTGCCTTAGCCATGTACATTTATGTATCTTTATTACATTTGCCCAAAGCAACGTACCGTACGTTCAAAGTGTATAATTTATCTGTACCTGTGTTCTCTCGGAATCAAACCCAAACCTTTACGCTGCTAACACAATGACACAATCAGTTGAGCTACAGGAACATTGTGCATGTACTATGATATAAATGCATTAAAATAACATTGCTAGAGGATAGCTAAATAAATGCTCTTCACCATTGCACCACACAAAAAATGGAGAGCTGTGTCACAATAACACTGCAAACATCATGATGACTAAGATATGTAGGATTTTAGATCTTTTGTTATGTCTGACAAGCCACAATCTCCCAATCAAAGTATTTACATTTTTCTTGATTTATTTCTTCAATCCTTTTCATTTAAGATGCAAGGACAGCATGTTCTCTGGTTACCGTTTCTATTTATTTCTGGATAAACAGCCTTGCCTGTCACAGTACTGTCAAATCACGATATAATCACAGAGCACTTATCTAGTTGGTGGAGTCAAGTCCCATTGTGCCATATCTTCAACAACACAGCACCTTAATCCTTCCAAGAACTATTTATGGACTGAAACCAACAAACAACCTGTTTGTTAAAGTTTGGGGAAATAATAGCTGTATAAAGAACTAGCATCATTTTGAGCTTTAGGGAAATTTTGGACAGCATTCCAGAGTTGTGAGAGTGTGTCAGATCTCAGGGAGCACCCAGCATGCCGAGGCAGATCCTTAACTCCACCCAACACATCATGGTGAGCAGTAGACTCCTTTATGCCAGTCACCTCAACAACATGAAGGGAACAACTAAACCTAAAGTTAAAGATCTGGGCTTGTAATCCAAAGGTTGTGATTTCAGACCACAAAAGTTGTGATTCATGAGCTACCGTCATTGTACCTCTAGGCAAGACACTGAAAGAAATGATTCATTATTCTCAAAAATTCTCTTTTTGTGTTGGAAAAATTAACTGTGTTTGGAATGACATGAGGGTCATGGCATAATGGCATAATAAAGTCATAAGTTGTGTAACCTAAGATGTTTGTCTGTGGTCATAACTGACATTAACACATATTCCATGTTCCTGACAGGCTAAAACTGTCAGCAATAAAAAATTAGACTGTCAACAGACATTGTATTGTGTGTTGGCTCCCAATGACCAGTTTTAAGAAAGTCTATGAAATGCAGCATTTGTTGGAAGGATTTGTCAGTAAGTACTGCAATGGGGTTGTGGAATTTCACAGGCAGTATTGTATGAAGGTCAGGAAACTCTGGGTAGTATTGATACAGTACTCTGGCTTATTTCAGTACAGACAGCTGTTCTTCATGACAACAGTGTACAGAGCTCTTAACTTTAAGCTGCACCGCTTTTCTTTACGTAGTGTGAACAATGTATGAGCATACAGTGAGATATAATAAACTCAGGTTTCAATGGCTTGGAGTGAGTGAACTCTGTGGTACTAAGGGCAACATACGCAACACAATTAAACATCTGTTTTGGTATCGGTCATTAAGTGTCATCTTGATAAAACAGAAGGAAACCTCTTTTTATGACAGACACCTGATGACAGGTTTCACAGACAGCATTTCACGATCATATTTTCTGCCAAAAATATTTACAATTTTCACATGAAGAAAATAAAGTTTAAATAAAAATAAATAAATAAATGAAGTTTAAATAAAAAATTAAATAAAGAAAATGAGTTTAAAATAAAATAAATAAAGTCTCTTTACTATAATACATATCATTCAGTCATTTATTTTCCATTATTTGGGGGAAATACCTCTGATACTTAAACGTTTTTGAAAGGTTTTATGAGATTCTCCTTCAAAGGTGAACACACAAAAACAGTTTTATAATAAAACTCCTCCCACACTCTTAGGCTGTTGCGTTCACCTTTGTACCCTGATTTTCTGACACATTAACAGACCTCTGAGCACAACCTTATGCTTTACCTGTTGTAAATACTTCACACCCCTTGAAAGAACACAGTAGCTGAGTATTGTGTTGCTTCAGTAGACAACAATTCACTCCATGAAACATGTAGTGTTTTCAAGCCTTGTTTGACAAAGGAAACATTTGCTGTTTGCAGTGGGTGTGCACAGAGTTCCGAGCTTGTATTGCAGGTGACAAAACAATCCTAATGAAGTTGAATACCCACATGGTAGTCACAGCATTAGTCAGCACACGGCTTTGTAATTCTAGCTCATTCACAAGAAGGTTACATCTCTGATATCATCTGATTACACACTGTTTTTGGGATTGTAGGTGGCCTTCATGAGCACTCTTTAGGTATAGCCTGGAAGGAATCCAGGTATACTGCGACATGGAGGGTTTCCTCTGTAAACACAGACAGCAGTTTCCATCCACAGCAGCAGCTTTTTTCAAACTTAAAGATCCTGTTTCACAGTGAGCTGAAGATTTGTTTTAGAGGAAAAAAAATTTGACAAGATCAGGGCATAGACATTTTTTGCTAAATAAACCACTTAAACCAGTGTTACACTTTCATCATACTGTACAGATATTTATTTTATTACAAGCATATTTTGATTTGATT
>JAZGTK010008278.1:0-18451 GCA_036877625.1 Ambastaia sidthimunki
GGTCAGGTTGGGTGGATGGCAACCCGTCCATTTCCTTTCCTGTTCACTTTCTGCTACCCAGAAAAAATGAGTCTTCTGGTGACCGTTGTTCAAAACCAATGACAACAGCTTAACAGCTGCCCAAACGTTTGCTTACAATTTCCTATTTATTTAGTCCAGCCAAACTTTCAGATTTTGTCCTTATTTTAAAACAAACATTTGTGGTTCAAATTTACCAGACATTAAAGCAAAGTTATAATGACCTCCAGCAAATGAGGCAAGAAATTCTCTCAAGTTAACAGCCCATTTTGAATTGATTTATTGACTTGTATAAACCCTGAAAGCATGTGTCAAAGAAAGAGTGTTTAGAACTGGACTCTGACCCGTTGCAGGAAAGATATCACTAAACACAATTGCCTTGTAACGCAGTCACATATAAACCAAAATTCACACATTCGGGTACCTGTGTGACATCAAACGCAACATCAATATAATCTTAGCTTAGTTAAACTTAGCTTAGTTAGCTTCCTACACTGATGGTGTTATCCACTCTATGGCACTTTGATTTCAAGAATGGCCCTTTGATCTGATAATTGGCATTACAGGATTGCCCTGTATTGTACTGTATACAGCTTTCTTACATAACATCCAAAGGGGGGTTAAGTCACTAAGCTGAGTGAACTGTGGCAGGCAAGCAGGGGCTTGCCAACAACCTGCCATGCATCTAGATTAAGTCTGTCAAAAGGTTTCGCTCCCTCCTGCCATCTCGTTTTCCATTACTGTCCCTCATAATTCCATAGATAGCTCCGAGAAGTTTTTCAGTCTTTAGGAATTAATGTTCACAGGTTAAGCTATAAAAGATCTAGTAGGATTAGCTGACCGAGTGCAAACTCTCCCACCATTTCACTTACAGGAAAATGCTTTTAAAAGTCACTCTGTCTATTGAAAAATGATCTATTAGTTCGTTTTGCTTAATTGCATAGCTGTTGTTTTTTTAAACAATGATGAATCACAAGGACTCAAATGAATACAGTGTCTGTTTGAATATAATTTGAATATTGCTACAGAACAATGGAAGTTACAAGTTCACATTAAGAGTTTTAGAGCAAATTAACAACAGTGCATAGCCAAGACGTTTTTGCATTTACCTGCATTTACTGTTAAACCTACTATTTAAGATGATCTTAAAATGACACATTTCAGTGTCAGATGACAGATGCTTGTAGTCATGGCAACGAAACAAATTGCATTGCAGTCCGAACAAATGCATTTTCACATCGGTACAGTGCATTTTAAAAACATTTCCAGATACCAGCATGAGTGCGGTGCAGCCCTTATCATGAATGGACAAAATAATCGTATGTTTGTCTTAACCAACCTCTCCACTTTACACATGGAATTCACATCTACAATGTTCCAATTTGTAAATCCACTAAAAGCATTTTACTCTAAACAAATTCTATAAATAGAATCAAGAAGAAAAGACAAGAGAGAAAAACAAACACTGAGCACTTTGTTAGCAATATCAAGCTTTTTGTTATACATTTAAAATAACATTTTGAAAGCTTTTAAAATGCATTAATCTGCATTACAGTTAGAACATACAGTACAGAATATCCTAAATGTAAATGATTTGAAACACACTGAGGCATTTTGCATGTCTGTAAATGCTGTCATGTGTCAACTGGTTGTGCAAAAAACAGATTCAAAGATTTATTCTCAAAAATACTGATGTATTCAGGAGGGTGTGTGTGTGTTCAGTTCTGAATCTATGATGTTTGTTCTTTCCAAGAACCGCATTCTCATATCTAACCCCTGCAGCATAATTTTGTGCAAGTTTCACAATTCCTAACCATCAAACCTGGTCCAGATCCAACCAACTCTAGTGTGAATGAAAGTGTAGCACAGGTGACAGACCTAAAAGCCGACCTGGAGTTAACCAGATTAAAACCAGCATTAGCCAGTTTGGGATTAAGATCATTACATTATTAACAGGTGGAATTGCGTCTTTAAGGCCTCTAGGGTTTGTTGCTATTCAGGGCCATGCCAGTCAGCCAAGCTTGAACAATATTTTAACAATGAAAATCATGTCAACATTTTTTTAATTTTTAATTAACAAATATAATGCTGGTAAGTATAGTCCTTTTTAACTTTCAATGAAAGACACAGTTTAGTGTCTTACAAAGTCAACATGAATGTTAAAAGAGTTTGTACAGACAGAAAATGATCCTTGTTGATGGAATAACAGAACTTTAATGTAACAACAGGATGATTGGAAACCAGTCATTCAAGCTCTCCAGCTTCTTTACTAGTAATCTAAACATTAGCACTTGTGTTCAGTTTTTCAAGACCTTGACAGATTCATTCCAAACATTTTGAGGTGCTTCGCCTGTACACAACTTTTCCTTTTGGTTCTCTTGTTAACACTGTTAAATTTTAGCATTACTGTATTAATCCATCTATGTTAAAGGGCATTTTTATTGTTATTGTAACTTTGACAGCTTGCCACAAGACGAGTCTTGTTGACTTTCAAAGGTAACGTTGGCAATTTCTGAGAAGCTAGCAATAGCAAGCTAGCTTTGAAAGCAGAGGACTCCGCCCACTTATCAAAGCTACGCCTTCAACATAACACATGAAAACTCAGGATGAAGATGTCTCAGGATGCAAAGACATAGTTTGGAAGGCGAGTAGGACATGCTATCATGGCATTGGGCCTGAATTGGACGAACATTTTATGGTCCTGTGACCTTAGAAGATATACTCCGTCTGTTTCTTTATAAAACGACAGAATAAAATTATGCAAAATTAAACGAACAAGAAATAGGTTAATGGTAAAAAAGCAGCTAGAATTTATTCATAATGAAAACTTATTATACAAATTTAAAATTTTGAAACTGCCTATAACCCCATCAAAATGCCAGGAAAGGACAAAAGCTGATAAAAAGCTGAAAAACTGGTCTGAAGTCAGAGTAAGACAAACATAAACATGATATTTAACACCTTATGATAACACACTTTAACTTCACTCTAACTGACCGAAACTGAAACACACTGATCACTCTCCCACGTGTTTCAACAGCAAGTGAAAGTTTGGTTGATTTTAACATGGTAACCTGCTTTCTAACTTTCCATCTTCAAGGCCAAGCAATGCCACAATCCCCCTGGCCACATTTATTGTTATTTTATTAATTACAGCAGAGTTTTATGAGCGATATGACATTTTTTACATTCTCATCGGTACAGTAAACTGAATGAAGGCTTATAAGAAAGTCTCACTTAATCAGAATAACGTCAGGCTAATACTTTCTGTTTAGCACATTTGTTCAACAAGTCAAACACAAAAGCACTGAATTTAATTGTTAATCTGCATGATAATGTCAGGTGGAGACATAACAGATGTTATAATAAACAAGCCATACTGTAGTCTTGTACTGATAACTGTAGCGCTTTGTCTATCGCCCAATTAAAATTATTTTTATGACCACTAATAAAACTACTTTCAATTCGAAATATATATACAGTCCCTGTGCCCTGACTGACCCCAACAGGCTATGACCTACATTAAAAATAATTACACCATTGAATTCTGAGTGACAAACACAATCGCTTTGTCTAGAGTTCCAACATGACAGGAAAGATTAAAAGCATTAGGCAGGTTACAGAGTAAAAGTAATAGTTTATATAGAAGGAAAATTCTGTTTATATGAACTCAGGACAAACTAATGGCAAACAATGCAACACTTCTTATTTGCTATGCTCCTTTTTTTGCTAGACACAAAAAAGGAAAAAGATTTTCAAAATAGATTTTTCCTATATGATTTATAAGCTTGTTTCTTCATGGGACCTAAAAAGTTCTCCACAAGGTCAAAATTTACTAGTATTACTACAACTGGTGGGGACATAACATAGTGAACATCAGTACACACACACATATAATGGGTGTTAATAATTATATATTATGTTTTTAAGACTTAATGAAGTAAATATACATATACATAATTTTAAATACATATTTATCATTTTAACAAAATAATCTTATTTATCTACAAGCTATCAACACTTCGTTAGTCTGTATGGCAGGAATGTCACGTATAAGACTGTATCTCGAGTATTAGAGGTTTTAAACAGTTCTGTCCTCTTACACGCAGGATTACGCCGATGCAAAGCTCATTACATAATAAACAGCCATATCAGCATTTTCCACTGCTAATATAAACACTGTAAAGCCCTGTAAACACTGTAAAGTTTTTTAAAGCAAAATGCATCATTATTAACACCTTAAAATACTATAATTCAATTGCTGCAAACGATTACCTATTATAGAAACCGTTCATTCATATTTCTAAGTTTAAGTAAATAAAAATAAATATTACTGTAAACATAAATACTGTAAATGTTGTAATGTGTATCAGTAAGTGTTTCTGATCAGCTTTCTGATCGTAAGACATTCACAAACGTTTTCGTTATAATAAGAACTTGCTGTGCCCATAAACACCCGCTAAATAATGTCAGAAACACACAGTATGAGGAATTATAGTTCATTCATTTGCCATTAATAACGTTTGCTATATGATATGAAATAAACACATTATAATACGATACAGAAGTGATAGGTTACATCGCATCGTTTAAAACGAAACGTGCGCTTACCTCTTATTCATAAAGAAACAACTGAGACGCGCTTTATCACTCCAAGTGACTCGTATCTTTATCAAGACTACATTGAACTGATTTCTTTTATATAACTGGTTATGTTAAGCTGATGGCTGCAGGTTTAAGCAGATCTGCTCTCTCTCACCTCGCAGGTAAGTCAAATGCCTCTGTCATGCCAGCATCTCCCGTCTAACCCGTCCGCCCGTCGGTGGGCGTGGCGTCGGCTGTGAAGCTCCTCCCACTCGTTCTTCGCCCACTCTGCGCTTATCCGAATTGTTTTGGGAGGCACGTGTGTTAGCAATGACTCTCCGTTCAATTTTAAACGTTAGTATGTTTTTTCGTTTTTGTAAATGGTGTCAGGCTAAAATTACTAAATCAAAAATTGCAATTCATGATTTTAGCTAAGCTGTCTCAACGCAATAAAACCACATTAGAAAACATGCAGAATAAAGTATAAAAGGGGTTCAAAGGGGTTTTTGATAATGTCAGATTGATGCATATTATAACTTGACTTACATGAATTAAAATGTTTGGTAAATAGCTTTAAAATGTGGTTTTGAGACAGGAGGCTAGTCTGTCTCAGAACTACTGATTATTTTTGTGTGAAATACTTTTATTAAAGATTTAAAAACGTATTCACTTCTTTTTTTATTTCTTCAAATCTCTCTTTTAATTTAGTTTTCTCCACATGAGCTATAGCTAGGAAGACAGACAGACATAATGATAGATAAATGATTGAGGCTGGATCCAGTTTTTATAGGACTGTTAAATAAATAACTGACCAAAATAAAACACAAAACAGATTATTTGTTCTGAGGCATGACCGACATGCCAGTAATTTATGACTATCAAACATTGTAAAACCTGTTGCAATAAAGTTTGAGCGATCGTGATCTGAAGGTGCTTTAACTGCATGTTTCATTGCGATGGTTATAAATTGAAGAATTACTAGGTTACGGTGGAACTTTTACCTCTTAGTGCCAATGTTCTTTCTTACAGAGTTCCTCACGGAAAAATACAACATCAGGATCTGGAATTGTCTCATGTCTAAATGGTCCAAATGTGTAAATTTCAATAGTTGCTAATGCTAATTTCGTGCTAATTTCACAGTTACTATCAATCCACAAATTATATATTTAATATCAAATGACAGACGGACAGGAAATGACATTCCTGATGGGATAATAATTCACAGCAGTGTAGGGGTCTGCAGTTTTAGAGAGGGTAGCAATAGCAAGCTAGCTTTGAAAGCATAAGATCCCACCCTCTGTTCAGAGCCCCCTCCAAAGCCACACCTCCTCCAAAACACATAAATCGTGCGAGGAGGTATGCAAATATAATTTGACAGACAAGTAGGACATCCTATTATTGCATTAGGGCCGAATACAATGATTGGACGAACATTTTATAGTCCTGTGCCTTTCACAGAAAATAAATGTATATATTTAGACCACTTCATAATGACTGCAATCAGAATGTGAAGAGACTTTCAAAACAAAAATATTTTTGAAAAAAAAACCTACCATGCTTTTAAATGACTCAGAATATCTTTTCCTCAGTGGTTAATAGACAGTACCATCATCTAACATGCTGAAAGCAGTTGAGAATAAAACATTTTTCAATTAATAAAAAAATGGAATTTCTAAAGAGAAGAGAATAAGTCAAGTTGACCTTAAGATGAATCACAGCCTTTTATCCATATGTTGTAGCCCTTCTAATAAACCTTGATGAATATTATATCAATTTTTATATCAGTTTTTGTTGTAGTGTAAATACATTTTAATGATATATATTGATTACAGGCCTTTTATTGTCTTTGTGTTTAAAATGATGTTTTCTGAACTAAAGCTATTTGAAGACAAATATAATTTATGGATTTATTAAAAAACATCAGCAATCTTTTTGGCATTAGGCAGTGTGTCATCAGAAAAAAAATGACATTTTTGTAATGACAGTTAATTACAAAATTGCTTCTGTGAGGCCAGGATAACAGCAAAATTTCTGATGTTTTAGTGTGTATATGAGTGTGCATGTATGTGTGTGTGTGTGTGTGTGTGTGTGAGAGAGAGAGAGAGAGAGAGAGACATAAATGGAGGAGCTGGACTGAGACAATAAAATCTTTACCATGTGCAGTGCACAGTAAAATCTACTGCTTTTTCCAACGTGGATATGTACAGTTGTACAGTACAGTTATTTAAGTTGTTTTCCAGGTTTAAATTATATTATTAATCCCAGATTCCTATAATGAGGAGCAGGAAAGTAAAATCTGATTTTCTGTACAGTGCTTTAAGGTCAGATTCACAAGTCTTGTCCTTTTTTACTGGAACATGATCAAAGCACTTGAGCACCTGTTCTGAAACGTTTTTACCTTATAACTTACATATGAAATTTTCCATGGCCCAGGGTCAAGCGGTCTGATTCAACCCCATGTGCCAAAACATTTACCCCAGCACACAGAAGGAAGTCTTAGATCAAAGCTCAGACAAGGTCAGTTATTCAGACGATATGCACTTTACAGTGGTACAAGAAATAAAGTCGTTCTCTCGGAATGACCTCTAACAATTAATATTTATTTGGTCAGCTGAAAGACTGGGTCAGTATGGGTAGATGAAAGGGGCTCTTAAAACATATTTGAAAATGATTAAGTCATAAAGTGAAGTTGTTGCATTTATGATGGTGTAAAAGTCAGTAGTTTCATATGACCGGTGAGCAAAGACACAGGGGACAAGGAGACTGGCAAGAAAAAAGCACAAATACAGTCATAATGCTAGAGTGTGTACGAGGTTATCAGGTTCACTCTGTGGTTATTGTACTGTAGGTTGTTATAGATAAACGACGCAGAGAGAGAGACAGAGAGAAAGAGAGAGGCCCTTGAAACCCTAGTTAAAAAGCTGTTGATAGATAGAACGATGATGGATGGATGGATGGATGGATGGATGGATAGATAGATAGAAGCTGTTAGATAGATAGATGATAAATCTCTGAGATGAGTCGTCATTGTGAGCAGAGAGGGTCAACTGCATGTCAGGCTCATGCCAGCTGTTCAACACTGAATGAATGCCACACTGCAGTACAGACACTGTCACTGGTCTACAGTACTGAGATCAGTCTGACATAACATTATTACTTACCAAACAGACTAATGTTGATTCTTGTTGTTCCAGGCTGCTTTACTCACATCAATAACGCTGAAACATTTAATTACAGTGATGTTTGAGAATACAGAATGTTTAAAAAACAAATGAGATTTTGACATTGTTTTTTCATAGACAGCAGTAACATCAACCTAATATCAACCTTTTCTCCTAAAAGTCTTTGAAAGAAACAAACAAAAAAACTAGAAAAATCTAAAAGTTTTTCTATGGTATATGGTAAAATAATGTATTGGTCTTCTCTTTTGCCAAGAAAATTACAGAATTATCTTCTGCATTGTACAATAAACCCACTGGATTTTACATCACCTAGAAATTTGGGCTAACCAAGTATTAAAACACATGATGAGACATCATGGTCCTGCAGTTGAACTTTGACCCTTCTGCTTTAGGAATGATTAGAGTTGTGGGCAGGGGTCAGGCTTGGATTTGTGTGTGCCTCTGATGAGGAGCTTAAAATAACAGAGCTGTGTGTAAAAACAAAGATTACATGCTCAGCTCAGACCATCCTAATAAACCATATCTAAACGTTGGCTAATGTTCTATATAAGTTATTTCAAAGTTATCAAAAATGTTTTCACAGTAACATTAGAACTTCATATACCATTTCTATCAAAATGTTATTCTGAAGTTGTTAGTGCAACATTTTGAAAACATTACAGAATTTAAAAATGTTTGAATAACATTCCTATAACCAATCAATAATGTTAACACATTGTCTAAAAAAACTGGACATTTTGATGTTGTTAATGGAAACGTTAAGGAAATGTTCTCAAAACCTGAAATTATTACCTGGGTGTCTGGCCGTGATTGGGTGGGGAAGGACTGGATAGAGGAGATTAAAAAAAATCTTGCACCCGCCCCTACATCCCACTCAGTGTGTTTTAGCATTACATAATTCCACCATCTGGAACAAGAGTTGATTTAAAACATGACAATCATTATAAATGAAAAATGGTGTTTGAACTTAGACTATTTACTTAATGTCAATGAGTCATCTAAGCCAACAAGTCCAGGTAATTCTTTACATTTAAAGTAATTTTGTATCATGCCTGATGTGAGATTATACGTGTGTTATAGTAACACAATAAACCCAGACTTAACAGTAAGTCTTAATGAAATATAAAAAACTTCATCATTTACTCACCATGTTTTTCCAAGCCTTAGGTGGAATATAAAATGAGGATGATGGCATTGCTCTTGTATATACAATTAAAATAAATGGTGAATGGTACTTTTAAACAAGTGTTATATTAATGTTTTATTAAACATTTCATGTGATGCAGCACAAAAGACAAAATCACAGGTTTGGAATAACATGCTTAATTTTCAATTCTGGGTGAACTATTAATTTATATAGATAGTCTATAGATCAGACTAGTTTTTTAATATTTGACTTTATTAACTATTTGTATTAACAGAGACTATAGAATTACCCATAAGCAGACATAATATATAAACTGTTACAGATCTGGTTAAGCCACTAATAAACATTAGTTTAGCTTGTGTGGTGAACCACTCCTCTGGTAAACTAGGTCACAGGATGTTTTTAGCAGCAATATGACGACATCTGCTGGTACATTTAAAACGTATGGGTAGTTGTTAAATACAATAAACATTTATAAACGTCAGGATTTTGGGACAATATTTTTATCCATAAAGGAAAATGTACATTGTAGGTGATAATGCTGGATATATGTTTACACTGCAAAAAAAGGCATATTAAGTCGAAATTTAATATCAACTGCCCTTATATATCAAACCACAACAATGCAAAATTTCCACCAAACATGAGGAGCTACAGAAAATGCCAGGAGTCATCATATCTAATAAGTTTATACTTTGGCAAGCTTGAATATGACTTGTGTTGACTATGTCATTGTTTGTTTTGGCCCATTACAATTACACTTAGATACACACATAGAAATGAATGGACTGTATTGCTCTTCATTTTGAGACAAAGTAAATTTACCTCTTTTAATCATAATATTAGTGTAGATTGTTCTTTTATTGCATCTTCTGTTTCTTTTGTCCTTAAACTTCATTATTTCAAGGTTTGTCACTTGATTCTTAGACCTGCGACTGCTGGATTTGCAACTTTGGTGCTAAATATTAATTCATTAATACAAATACATGATCAAACTGAGTCTTCTTAATTGGTTGAACACTTTTCTTGGCCAAAAACAAATGTTCACAAATGCGAGAATTGTGGTTTCGCTCACAAAGCACAAAATGCCTCTAAACATTTAGATCTGTATTAGATGGCTTCGTATTATATTGTCTTGTGCATTATTTTGTTGTTGTGATCAAACAAGGTTGTTGTGATCATTTATATCAAACAAGGGAACGACTAAGCAGAACATGATCACGTATTAGTAAGGCTGCAATATATACATCATGTTAATCATTTTTAACACCAGTCATTAACACCCAATGCAAATGAACACATGTTGCAGTTCCTCTCCTGTAACACTAGAGGGTAATAAAGCACCGCTATAAAATCCTGTTGTCACGTTCAAGACTTTCTGTTAGGAATCCTTTCATTAATATCAACAATTCAAATTCAATTCATTTATAAACTTTTTTTTAATAATGTACATTGGCAACATATTAATACACGTGATGCATGCCTATATAGTTATAAATAAACACACAATATATGTAAAAGTCTTATGGCACCTATATAGGGATCCAGGAAATTACCCATCCCTGATTACTCCAAAAAGTGCAATAGCTTTTCCCCGCCCTTACGACGCAGCGATTGGTTGATCCTCATCCCCGGAGTTCCATCGGGCTCTCTGATTGGACAATCGAGCTGTCACTTATTTCCGCGGGGAGTGTTTCGGATTCTGAGAGGAAGTGAATAATTCGCGTTTGCACTTGACGAGGGATCATATTGTTGGGAATATTACGCGTGTATTTACCGACTTTCACTCGTTAAATGAGATTTAACCGGAGGACTCACATCTGTTCTGGTTCTCGTTGCGATATGCTTTAAAAGGAGAATAATTTTGGGGTACATCGGTGCATTGGATCAACTTGTAGTCACAGGAGGTTGGGAGAGGACACACTTTGCCATTGTTCCAGTTTTACACGAGTGTGTGTTTGTTTTTGTGTATGTGTGTATTAAATTGCCATTGGCTTTATGGCTACGAATTTTGAACCCATTTATGGACTCTCAGAAGATGAAGTAAGTGTCTTTGTTTTAAATGCATGCAATCTGGGTTTAAATTATACACCATACGTGCCTCCCACCAGAATATAATGTTTATTATATTTAATATCATGCTTTCGGTTTTTGTGAGGTTGCATAGTATCATATTATCGGGATGTTTCAATAAGCAAAGCAGATATGAAGGATTGTGGGTTTTAAATGCACATCAGTTTGTGCATCCCACATTTCCTTAAAATTCCTCGGGATTCCCAGTTGTAGGAAAGGTAAAGGTGTGATAACAGCTGCTAGTCTTGCAATATCTTTCTGTTACTGTGAAACACGATTTTAGATCAGGTGATATTAGTGTATATTATCTCTGATCGCATGACTGACAGCTCACCTGTCACATGTCTGGGTTTAGGAGTTGAACAGGATGTTCTGTTCATGATTGGCTGATATAATAGTTGACTGATCAATTGTTTCTATTACAATAATCGAGTATTATTAGTGCCAGCAATAGTTTTCATGCACTGTCTGTTTTTAACAAATCATTTGGGTAAAATTAAAAATGAAGGAAAGATGTAGACACTTGTTTGTAATAATGATGTTTATTAAGATGGGCATTATGGCCCTGTTTTAACAAATTATGTAGCACCTACAACCATGTTATTAATCACAACAGGGCCCTGGTGTATTTTCAACAAATTCAGGTCAACTGTCTATAGACCCCGAGGACCACCTTAGAAGACTAGTGTTTGTCCCTGGTTCAGCTGGAGACTGTGAATTTCTTCGTCTCTTTAAATAGTTTATATTTGTCTGTGATGCTCTTTGTTATGTTACAGGAAACATTTTTTCTAGGTGTAAATAAATGTGTGTTATTGGCTTTGATATTTGAGTCCAATGGAGAGACCTGAGTCATGTTCTATCTAAGTACAAGCTGGCAATATTTTGGACATATTTATGGCTTTATCAAATCAATTGGCCGGTCAGCAGTTTCTAGAAAGATGTGCTTTGGAATGCGTGTTTTTTAACTTCTTACGTGGAAAAGTACTGGAATGCTTTAGTGCAAACCTTAAACGTGTCACTGAAATGCTGGAATATCCAAAGTTAATTAATAATTTGTGTTTTGAATAGTGTCTATGTTTATTGTAAACAAAAAGAGGAATTTTACTAGTGGTTCATCAACAGTTTAACTGGCAGCTGATCAAAGTTGTAAATTTGTTACGTTTGTGCGTAAACGTTAACCAGCAAGAAAAGTACTTGACATTCCAAAATCTATAACAATGAATCATTTTTGTTTTTTGAGTTAATATTGTGTAGAATTAACTGACATTTAGCTAAATATTATATAAGTTATATGTTACGTATTGGCAATAGCTCACGCTCCTGTTTAGATATTCGTGTAAACATCAGCCATTTGAGAAAACAGGTTAACGAATTGTAAGTTCAAGTGAAGAAATTTTAATTTGCATATTGTTTCTCACAATAAGCATCACCTCCCTCCAAAATTCCAAGTGGTATTGTCACTGCGTCCCAAGACACACACCAGACAGACGACACACTGACTTCAAAAAAGCATCACTTCATTAATATTCGACAAGCATCCATCAGATTGGCTGAGAGCCAGTGCTGTCAACTGTTCTGTTTATCACAACATTTTCTCAGTCCGTTGGGACTCCATCATCTGATCCCTTAGTTTGCATCTTAACTTGAAAACGCCTTTCCACTCCTGTTGAGTTCAGTTCCCATGTCTGTGTGCAGAAATGACATCGTCCCTCTTAAGAACAGTCTGTTGATTCGAATTGTCATTGATAGATTTGAAATTTTAGCGCTTTTGTTATTTAAAGTTTAAAATTCTACTATAACATTTGTATCTACATACATATGTTAATATTACTATGTTTAAAATATTCACTGTTTTACATCTAATGTGTAATAGAATTAGATGCATAATATATTACTTTTCTCTTTAGTTGTTTGTTTGTTTATTGTTCTGTTATTTGTTTAGTCTCTTATTTATTATATAAATGTATTGCTGATTTTCTTTGAAGAACGTAAAAATCTAAACTTAACCAGTTTAGGTTTGCCGTATTGGTCATCAGTCATAACATTAAGTATAACATTTGTCCAGCACCAATAATTAGTTAAATCAGCATATACCCGTACTAATGTTAGTTTAGCTTTAAATTTGGTTAAAACAGCAGATTGTGAAGGATTATGCAAGGTCTTGCTCAATTGTCCTTACAAATAAACATTACATATGCTAAGAATGTTAACCTGTATTTTCCTGTTTTGATCTGCAAGCGTTTCAACAACTCGACCATCTGACAACATTTGGTATTACCACCATAATGTGATGATTTAGCCAGTGGGTGGGTTAAAATTCGTCAGTTTTACACATGGGCACGCAAATGCTTACTCAATAACATGCTCACACACACACACCCAATATCATGAGTGTGGAATGTGATACACCACATGCTGGCGTGTCTTCATTAAAAATACATGAACTTTAGTTACAGTCTAATCATCCGTGATCCAGCTAACATTCCTCTGTGTTGAGGTACCGAGCTGGATTTGGAAGACCTGAAACAAAGGCACGCTTCACAGAATTCGCTATTACTGTGTTAAATGTAAAACTGTTTGCAGTTTTACTTCGTTTAGAGTTGAAGATAAACATTTAATAAGTGGAGTGCAGGCAAACGCAATAACATGTAATGTAAAATGCATACAGTTACAATCATAACTCTCTGCATTCTTCAATAGATGGGTTTATTGCTTTATTTATACCTGAGGGGAATTTAGTATATACACAAACACACACACCCATATATAGTCTGCCTATAACCTGACTGCAATATTTGTTCTCTTTTGGTTGTTGTTTCTGCTTTGATGGCAGCCAGACTTCAGAATTGAAGTTTTGTTTGTAGTTGTGTTATTTAAATTGTACGATGTTATTGAAATTTACTGTTATTCCTCTTTACTGCCGATATTAAGCGAGTGTGCTCAGAATTTTTAGAATCAGAATTTTGCTTTTACGTTTGTTGCAATTGGTGTGAGAATGTTTGTGAGAAGTTTGTCTTCATCAGTTTTACGTTTGAACGATATGCAAAAACAGTTTCTGTTGTTGATGTTTCAGAATATGGCGTCTGTTTAGCACCAGTCACAATTCCATAATGGCGTGGAATGGAATTTTAAAATGTAGAATTCCTGTATTGAAATGTCTAACAGTCAGAATTCCCAGAAGCTCATGGAATGTTCTGAATTCTGTTTGCACCTTTAGGATGTGAGACAGGAAAATAATAGGTTTAATTAAGCATTCCACAAACAGTATTGAAAGTTGAAACAAGAGTTCAGGGGAGCTGTGTGTAAGTTCTGGGCTACCCCTCCACCCTCTCAATTAGAGGCTTATATTTTTTACATCACACGAGGACAGACACCTTGAAGCAACCTGGATTATCAGAGCATACTTCCTAATGGCGCAATAGTTATAAATAATAGATAATAGTTAGAAAACAAGGTAATCTTTGTAGCTCCCGTTCATGGTTTACTCATTCCTGAGTTTGAACTTGCAACATCTGTGTTACCAAATCAAGTCTAAAACATTAAACCTCCACCTAGTTCCAAATAAACCCTGTAATATCTTTAAATTAGGGGTCTAAACATCTCTGAAGCACAAATAACAATTAACACTAAGATTTAGGACTTAGACTAAGATTTAAGAGTAGCATTTGCCTGTGCAAAACTGGTGGTTTCCAGGGTGTTGCTATGCGGTCAGAAAATTGCTTGTTAGTGATTTGCAGAGCGCTAGCTTACTGCCCAAGATGTTGAAAGAGTCTTAGATATTTTGGTCTCTAGATATGACTTCATCAGTACAAATCTATAGGGTTTTGCTGAAACGTTTTTTTGTAGTTGGCAGTCGTGTTTTTGTATGACCACTTATAATACTCATGTTTGCCTTAGCAAGCGCCACTAATTAAAATGTATTTGGGTGCAGTTGCTGTAGATATCGAATGATGGTCAGATAATATGGTGGTGGTATATATTGTCAAAGGCCTGCTGGGCAGAATTGTAGTTTTCCAGTCACTGAAATCTCTCTGCTGTGACATGCCAAGCATTCCACTTCCTGTTGGTTACAGTATCGTTTAACATACCTTGAGGGCCCCTAAAAACCTTATTGCAAAATGAGCATGACACGCTAAACCTTTCATGAGTCAGTATTGAGGCGGATTTACTGTTAGCTATGATGAAACCAGGTGCTGCCATTAAGAAACTGGTATTCAAATGCTTCCTCTGAGCTCCTAAAAAGCTGTTTGTTTAGGATCAGCATTCAAATGATGTAACTGCTGACAGTAGCCTGATAACATCTATACAAATGCTTTGGAAATCTGTGTGTTTAGCCAGGTTAAAAACGCTAGCTGTGTAACGCGAGATGAGCATTCATGATAACTCCGGTGTATTAACGTGCAGTGGGAGGCTGAATCTTTGAATTGGATTTGAGGCTTGTGATTCACGTTTATAAGACATCTAAGAATAGGAGATCTGACCTTGGGTTACGTTCTACCATCTTTGTACAAAACGTGGCGTATTTGACTGGACACAATTCAGCTACGGCTACTTAAAATCGTAACTGTCAATTACAGGTTTTTTTGTATTTTATTTGATATTGTAATTGCAAATATTCATTTGGCAGAAGAAATTTTACATCGTTTGTTATTTTGTATAAAGAAACTGCTTGCTGTATTCTTTTATTACGTTGTAATGATAAACTAAGGTTTATTTTAGTACGAGAGTAGCTAGAAAAAATGATGGATGGAAAGATAGATTAATGGATGATAGATGGATGGATGGATCAGTAGTTATTATTGATTGTTATATATTATTATATATATAGATAGATTATATATATTTCTGAAAACCACATCTTACCAGTATAGACATGCATATATTTTTAATAGCATATGCTAATATGTAAATATAACCTGTCAGCATGTTATTTCTCACTCCCAGGAGCCGCTCATGTTTTGCACTGTTGTTTTTAAATGACTTTTAGGCTGTCTGAAATCGACGTCCCATTTCAGAGACCCCAGCGAAGCAATATTTCTCAATTCAGAGCTGACACGAGGATGTATGTACTTGGAAATACCAAAGCTGTCATAGAACTAATCGCTGGGCGTGTACAGGAAGCCAGTCAGAGCTAAGAGGCTCGCGCACTCTTAATCCCAATTATTCAGTTTGACGGCTGCAGTCAGAGTAATACTTTCCTTCTATCTCATGTGGAAGTCCTGTTGCTTGGAGACCTCATTATTATATCAGTCAACATGTTAATAGGGTTGTAGAAAAGCCTTTCGGCTTTTTAAAAGAGTTGACAAACAGAGCTGGTAGTGTTTGTTTATGTTGTACACACAGTGCTTGATTTTGATTGGATGGGTCCATCGCTGATGTTTACAGTAAACATCGGTAGGGTTTGTCAGGGGTGGTGTAGGCTAGAGTTGAAGACCCCTTTAAAATCCAAACTGGACTCCATGTCTGACAGTTTTGAGGTTGCTAGGGTGTATTGGGCCTTTTCCATGTCTTGAAAAGGACATGGTCAAAGTGGAGGGCCTTTTTCTGATTTTACACTCTTAAATACACACACAAAAACATAAAGATGGTGTTTAAAGAATTAGCAGTGATTGTCCTCAGATAGTCTTTCACGTCCCTCTGCTCTCAGTTCCAGTTGTCCTCCTCTGCTCCCTCAACACAGGCTCTGGTCTCCATCAGCATTACTGATGAGTTATTAACATCTCTGCTGGTGGACCAGATCTTGCTGTTGTCTCTACTTGACTAGTTTATCTCCTTGAATGTCTGGAGTGTGTTAAAGAGGCAGTTTAATGGATCAGGTAAGAAGAACTGACAGAAACGTAACTCCAGGTCTTGCTTGGCAGCTTTGTGTTTTCACCTCAAGCGTTTGCCGCTGGAGATCTTTGAAGCTCTGTTGCAGCAGAGATGAAGACAGGAAATAAGCCATTGAATGTTATGTGAGAGCAGAGTTGATGTATGTGTCAATGGAAGAGTTTCTCTGTCAATTGCATTTTACTACAAAGGTTCATTAAGCCGTTATGAAAAAGAATTGGAAATGTGTTTTAAACATTTTGGTGCATTTGCATGCAATAAAAGATCAGAACAAAAGGCTGTTTCTCATTTACAGTTCTTTAATGCCTAAAGCTCAAACAGTGTAGGTCTTTAGTTCTGATTGTTTCAGCAGGTAACTAAATAAAGTTAGTACTGTAGTTAGTAAGTTAGTACAGTACTAACAAAAAAACAGCAAAGTTACAGTAAGAGTGTGATTGTTGAGCTGTCGGAAAACTACAGGAAGTTCAGGAATTAACATTATGGGATGTTGCTACATTATTTTCATTGAAGTGATCAGTGTTAATGCTGTTGTTTTGTGTGTGATCGAGGTGTATTTCGTAAAGGTGTGTCACAACATGTTTTGACGGAGTGATCGGGTGAGGATGGAGACGTTTCTGGGCCTATATGAGGGAGTGTCTTTAGCAAAGAGCTTTGAGCTGCTTTCTGTTAATATCCTGTGATGGCAAACCATGATCTTTCCTGCGGGGTTGTTTTACAAAACGTTGATTTTAATTTCCTTCTGAATAGTTCCTAGATACCACAGGGAGTCTCATCTTTGTTTGCATTTTATATTAAAAGTGCATCAGCCCACCTGGTGGGACTGTAACACTGCAGAACTTGTCAGTGTGTGACCAATCCAGGCTAATTTTGAGATAATGAGGTCAGAAATGGCTAGCATGCATGGCTAGCATGGCTGATGCATGTTTTCCTGTAATTCAGAATCGCAGAAGATAAATATAGAAGAGGAATTTCAGACACGCAGGATGTAGAAGTGGGTAAAAGTGGATAAGAGGGCCTTTCTCACCCTCTTTTGCCCTCTCCAGTGTGTAGTTTTTGGGCTGGTGAGTTTCTAAAGCAGAAAGGACGAATAAGATGTTCATTGTGTGATCAAAAACTGAATGAATAGCTATTGAGTGCGGGTGAGGTGATGTCGTGGGCATGATGCACTTATGTTGAGAGGGGGGCTGGAAATGGAGGTCTTATCTACTGCTAGATAATATACATTCTGGGTTGCCTAACCAAGAGTCCAAAGAAGTTTAGACAAATGGTTCTCAAGGGGGTTTGTTTCTGGATTCAGACTGAAGATCCAGATTGCAACACAGAACCAAACGAGTTTGTCTTTAGAAGTTCACAAAAATGTATGAATGTTTATAAAGGAATTTAAATGGTTTCATGTTTATGTATTGTATAACTTTTGCTTTGTTTTACATGCTTCTGCAAGCTTTAACTAAGTAGCTGTTGAATTTCAAGTTTAATTGGACCTGTGGTTTTTGACATTGACAACAAGAGATAATAAGCTGGTTAATTTTGCTGTCCTAACTTTGCACATTTGACAGGTATAGTTAGTTGCAGGTTATGATTTGCTCATAGCTGTTTTCCCTGCTGTCTGAGACCCAGT
>JAZGTK010008279.1:0-18451 GCA_036877625.1 Ambastaia sidthimunki
TTTTCATCTCTTCTTCAGCACAGATACGTACACACAACTTCGAATCTGTCCTGCACACAGAGATAAGGGTGGAAAAAAACAGATTCCTAGATGGAATTCCCCATACAAGCAAGCCGGAGAGAGAGAGAGCTGGCGAAGAAAAGTTATTTCTAGGAGAACATGCAGCGAAGAAGTAAAAGCAATCGCTCAGGAGAGATCTGTTCGTTCGGAGCAAAGCCGGAGAGTGGATTTCCCAGGAAACTATTCAAAAAACAGAATCAGTTTCTTGCAGTACAAGGGCGGAAGGCTTTGCAGGCGGAGAGAGCACGATGCTGGCAACTTCCAAGAGAAGTGTCTCCCAGCCAGGGTAACACTGAGAGATCACCAGAGACAGTATGCTGTAGCTCTCTGGCATGTAATCAGTATGGAAAAACACCCAGCCTCAAAACTCAAGTCTGATCTGTCTCCGGTCCGGAAATTTACCACTATTGACTTTCATGAATAAACACATAAACATACAAACAGAGAGTTCCTGGTTGAAGAACAGGGTGAGTGGTATTGAGAGGGTGTGGAAGAGGGGCTGACAGGTTGGAATTGTAAGTGTTACTGCAGGTGTGGGCACATCTGGATCTGGCACTGGCCTGATTTCTCTGATCCAAATGAGCTGAAAGCCAGCTGACACGCCCTGGACAAACCATCACTCCACAGATGTGCCAATGTCCTTCAAACAGACGAACAATACATACACACACATTCACAAACACACACACACATGCTGCCAAACTATAGGACACAAACTACAGAAAAAATTGCTTTTTCTTTCTCTCACAAATTTGTACCGGCCAATGAATGACACCGTGCAGTATTTATTGAACACCTTTGTCAATTTCCCTATTAGCAAAATACAGATATAGTGTAGATTACCACAAATGACAGATTTCAGCAATTCATTTGTTCATTAAGACAAAACCGTGTTAACCATATTGAGTGTCTTATTAAACAGCAGAAGTGTCGTTCTGCCGCAGTGTTTGACTACAGCCCTGTCGTGTCTTGGCCTCAGGCTAATATCTGACAGAGAACAGCACCAGCTGGCAGCATATGCACGACGCCATATCACTGACAAATCGACACTGACATTAGTGAAGCAAACCTCAAACCTTTGATTGTATGTGTGAATGTCTCTATGCGTGTCTATAATTGTGTAAGGCTCTGCTATGCCTGTATTTCCATATAGCAGACTGCAACAGGTCACACAGACTGTAGTTTCTCCCACTCCTACAGCCGGCGTGAAGAAATACAGCCGTTTCATTTCAGCCTGATAATGGTGCACAGGGAGGGCCACGCATACTAAAGAGATGAAGCCCACTCTGATATACAAGCACACCGGGGCCCCACTGAGCTGGTCACACTGAATCTTTCTTTCCCTCTCTCGAGTGGATGAAGGAAAGCAGATTAAAACTGGACGAAAAACAGTATGAGCAGAATTAATTAAACACGATTTGTTTTCAGAAAAAAACAATTCGAACCCTCAGGTCCAGGGACCTCAGGGACGCATTTTGTTCCTTCTGAATTTCCTGCTAATTCTCAAAAGCAACACAAGAAAAAAGGTTTTCTGTCTTACAATAATGTCTTCTTGATGCTATGTTGACAGCAGCCGTTTGTGAACTATTCTTCTGTGTCGACAGAACACAAAAACTTTAAAAGAAAATCAGCACATTTCTTTTTTCTTACACATGTATGCTGTACAAAAAAACAGGGAAGAATAAACGAGGTTAAAAATGTCATTTCTAATCTCAATGTTTCTTTTGTATTCCTGTTTTTAAATACCAGAGGTGAGGTGAAACACAACTGAGGTCTGGTGATGCAAAGCATAAAACATTGTAAATGAGCATCACGCACAGCCTCGAATAAACCGTCTGTCCCAGTGGAGTATTTGAAGTGCGGTTCGAGTGTGAATGGGAGTAAGAAAGACTAGATTGAAAAGATTTAATTAAAGTGTACTAAGCCTGTTTCATGTGCCGCATTTTGAGTTCTCCCATAATCTTTGTTTGCAATGCAGCAGATCAGACCTGCTGGTGTGACTCTCTCCCGGGACTGAATTATCAACCATTGACTTTTTGTCTGGCTTCTTTCTCCCTTTTGTTTCTACGGGTGAGCTGAAGTCAGCAGAGCGTTGCGTTTCTCTATACTGCAGCGAGAAATGGGGCCGCACGCCTGTGGAGGCCGAGCTAATTCATCTGTTTCGGGCTGAAAACATAAGCACAGCTCTTTGTTTTTTGCTCAAGGGAGAGATTTTGATTTGAATAGTGAGAGTGACTGGTTTTGCAGTAAATGCAAGAGGTGGAAGAGAAATGGTGTTGGGGGGATACATGGTCAAGACCCTGCAGCCCTCTGCAGTCAACGTGCAACGGTTATGCAAATTGTTAGTTATGTAGAATGTACCTGAAGGCACATTCAATAGGCAAGAACAGAAGGTCAGGAGGAACTTACTTGAATTATAGATCAGTAAAAGAATGTGGGAAAAAGGAAACAGAATGAACAAATTTACACTTTTGGGTCTCATTGCAGCTTGGACCATATTTTATGTCTATGCTTGTCTGGTGGACGAGCAAAGCCATGGTATTTACCAATAATAAAAAACTTGTTGATAGGACCAGAAATGCTGGTCTTTTCAACAGGGATGCTGACCTTGTTTGTGCGCTTGAGTGTGGATTAATGTTTCTGTGTCATTTTGGATTACAAAGAGCTGTGCAAACAGATTTTGGTCATTTTAAGAAGATTACTGGGCAGATTAGCAGGAGCCAATGTGGCATGAGACAAACAGCAACGTGCTAATATCAAATCTCACTGAAATCATTTGCAACTGTATGTGTCAACAATTCCACTTTTGTGGCAAGCATAATTGTTTCCTATTTATTGGACAGATTCCATGAAACGATGTTGTTTTAGGATATATAGTATAGTATAGTGTAGTGTAGTGTAGTGTAGTGTAGTGTAGTGTAGTATAGTATAGTATAGTATAGTATAGTATAGTATAGTATAGTATACAGTAGAGATGTATACAGTACTTACATAACAAAGGGTCCTATTGAAGTTTACCATAAGACAGCATGACATCACAGAACAAAATGCACATATTCTAGCAAAGGCATTTGTTGTACATCACACCAAAGCTAAAAACAAACACATTACATACAGTACAAAACTTATGAGGCAAGTGTAAGTGATAATTATAGCAGCTCAGCCCTCAGGCTCAGTACCGATACCGTCCGATGGGTGAGGCCATTCCTGATCTCTAATTACTAGGAGCAGATAATGTCACACAGAACAGACAGATCAATACTGAGGACGAGGACAGGCAGTCGATGCCTCTTTATGTTGGACAGATTCCCTGGGAGGGGACATCCCCTCCAAACAGCTCTACTGCAGAAATCCCCAACAACTACTGCTCTGATGAAGACGCCAGGGGTCACATTCTACTCTGATGACCTGAGTTCTCCATTTTGTCAAATGTCATCATCTGTTAATCCATCCCTACGTTCATAAAAAAATAAAACACAACTAATCAACTTTATAGTGCTGTCACTCATTGACCACATACAGACTAGCAAAGTTTGATTGTCACTCCACTTTTAAGTCCTTAATCCAGTTCTGTACACACAGACTTCACTGATTTACAGTAGTGACAACCGTATTCTACAACCAAATTCACTCCAGAACTCCATACATATTTCTCTCCTCTCTTTGTGCAGTGGAAGCAAATCACACAGAAACAAGTTAAAGAGTACCATACAAATCCTATGATTAGTTTCAGGTAAAACAGAAGATGTGTAGTTCTGTAGTTCAATTGGGAAAGCATTGCGTTACCAGCATAAAATGTTGTGGGTTCGATTCTCAGGGAACACACTAATAAAATGTATAATTTGAATGCACTATAAATTGCTTTGGGTTAAACCATTTACCAAATGTATCAAGTCCATACAAAAACACAGCAAGCTGGGTTGGTTTGTCTTTGAACTCATGCAAGTCAAGCTCAAACGCATTAGTCTTAATTTTTCTTAAACATACAGTTTCCCTGGAGACACATCTTGATACAAACCCAATCTTTCAGTTCTACATTACCACAAAACAAACTCCAGCTTGTCGAATGAATAAATGAACACAGTGGAGAGAGCAAAACAATGTTGGCTTTGAGGGTTCCCACACTCTGTGTTCTGTCTCCATGGAGATGTACTGTTGCCTGCTGGGCCCATTCAGGCAGAAGGGAAAGGCCTTCTTACCAATATACCAGAGAAAAGTTCAGAACTCTGAACACAGCACACCATATGAATGGAAACCTGAGCTGTAGAATGGTATGTGATTTTGTTAGGGTGAGCCAACTAGCATTGGTATTTATTGTATCATAGCATAGCTTTGTCTATGATGTCAAAACACAAGAATAATTCACCCAAAATGAGTATTCACTCAGTATGTTGTTCCAAATCCATACAACTATCAACAAATATATGATTTGGTGGACTTAATGCAATGAAAGCACATCATGCCTCCATAACGAATCAGTTTGTATTGACACGTAACATTTTTCACCCAATATACAGACAAAAGCAACATAGAATTACTGATGCTGGGCATCAGTTTTGGATTAACTGTTATTCTAACTGAAACGATTTTCATAGGATATCCCACAATAGTCATCAACTCCAATAGTGCTGTCACTTATCCACAAACTGACAAAATTCGGTTGTCACTCCACTTTCAAGTCCTTAATCCTGTTCTGTACACACAGACTTCACTTCAGATTCACCAAATTCACTACAGATAAAAATGTGGCAGCTGAACCACAAAACTGATGTGTGACATTAAAACATCAGCCGTTGAGCTGGAAATGAGAGGCCGTAACGAACACCTGACACCTGGATCAGATAATAAAGAACCGTTGGGATTAATAATGTGGGAGCGTCGGGATCAGCAGGAATATTACAGTGAGAAGTGTTGCTTTGAATCGGTTAAATAGGTTAAGAATGGGAACTGTCGATATATGAGTTCTCTGCTTCCTGTGACGTGTTCAGTATTAACACATATGTAATGACTCACTGATAAATGATTCAAATCCAGCACACAGAAAAATCACTATATGGGGGAAACATCCGGTTATCCCCGTTTTTGTCCTTCAGACCGAGTGCGCTATAAAAACAGTCCACCGGTGCTCTCCACTCGCAGTGAAGCCGCACGGGAAGCTAACAGAGATCTGATACTTTTCAAGCTATTTCTATTTAGTGAAAGCTAGGGGTCGATTATTTTTTCTTGTTTTAAAACTGTCCCCACTCCTCTAGCATGCACAGTTAAAAAAAGATGTTCTCTGTCAAATCACATCATCCTTACGCGTGCATGTTAATACCAGTTCAAACACAGTGGGGACTTATTTATACAGCAAACGTTAATGAAAAGGCTAAACAGAGGCTTTTTTTGTGCTCGCTTTTTTGCGATGAGCTGAGTCAGTTGTCAGATTCGAGTACCGGAATTCTCGCCACCCGGTGGTTCCCTGTCACACCAAGCGCGCAGCCGCGCACATACATACGGGCAGCACGATGAATGCGGGCATCTGCAGCCGCGGAGCCCCTGCGCACTGATCATCCTGCCTTAAGTCCTATTGCCCACCTCGAACCCACACAAACAAAATCTACACGTCTGCAACTGAAAAATAACCACTTGCGCTTAATACTTTTTGCATGGAAAGCTTGCGCCACTGTGTCTTGAACTCGTACGTGTACGTTACAACCCGAGCAGGTTGTCGTACTGTCAGTGCAACAAATCTTTCCATACTGTAGCAGTTTAAAAGAGGGACGTTCTGTGTTGATCGTTGTACACACATAAACCTAGTTCAGTATTAATGTATATAAGTGAATTCATATTGTTTTAAATATAAAAATGTAAATATCGGTTAATCAATAGCGCTCTCGCTCTCCGCGCAAAGCCGAACACTGGTGTCAATGCAGCAAACGCGCCGCTCCTCTCCAAACGCGCTTAGACTCGCGATCACCGTCAACTGGTGGCATCGTTAGTGGGACAATTCACATGCTAAAATGCTTAAATCTGACATAACTGTTTATCATTATAGTTTCAATGGCTTGACGAGATACGTGGAATCCATCAACCTACACAACTCCATCACCACCAAAGCGCAGGAAGACACCCTCACGTTCCACATGGGCAAGTTTCATCGCAACAATGTTGTTTCTTTCGATACGTTATCGTGAAACGCATCCACACCACAAACCAGAGTTGAAAATACCTACTTTAATCTTACCTTTAAACCGGTGCGTTCAGATCCCATATTTCTCATTATAAAATCCACGCGTAATCACTCCGTATCCAGAATCTACCGCGGTCCTCGCGTCTGTAGAAGAGCCGTAATCCACTTTCCCATGCCGGGGACAGATAGCCACAGACCTGGACTACATCCTTTCCATCGCACACCAAAAATGAAGGGAATTTTGCGCTTTTTTACCCTTTACCCTGTTCTTTCTCTCCGCTGTTCCAGATGAAGTTGCCTGGTTACCTCTCTCTAAAAGCGCCGCTCCCGCAGCCAATCACGAGCGCGGGTGCGCGTTAACCCGTGGCGCGCCGAGCTGTCCTGGTTTCTCGGTTTCAGGGGAAAACGCAAAGAGAGGGAGGGGTGAGCGAGTTTCAACGCCAAAAACCTAAGATGCGCAAAAGAATATGAAGACAGGGAGAGAATAAACGAGTGCACGTGAGAGGGGGGATGGCACTATTAGGAGAGAACATTTTATTTACCAAAACTGACAAACATAGCACATATAAACACAGGAAAAGTGTGTCATGAAGAACAGGTGCACGAGGCAACACATGCATCGCAACCCCAGCGGACTACAGCCAAAACTCAAATTCAACTAGATCTTTGATTTTTACAGCTAATAATCTTTAACCAGCTACCCAGCAGCCTTTGGGAGTTACATTTTAACCTTCTGAGTCACCTCATCATGCAGAGTATTGATTTTAATTCCATCCCCTTCTCAGTTAGGAGTTGCCAAGTACACTACGCCCTTTTCACTCTCAATCACTGTAAACTGGACCAGGCGGCATCTGGTTTCACACTGATTCAAAACATCTGTATGGATTGCTAGAGAAATGTGTCCAGAGTTTTTTTTCCAAACTATTTCAGAATAATGTTTGACTTTAATGGAATAACATCACTTCCCTACCAAAAAAAATGACCAAGCATTTGGCTACTGTTTCAACACGACTTCAGTTTTAAAATGTCATTACCTGGTTAGACAGACTTTAGCTTGGCTTTGTTTAGCCTGATATGGTACTAAACTCAATGTAGCAGGTTATATCTGGTATCTTCTTTTGGAATATAGGATATTTAGGAAACATCATTAAGGCATTAATGCAACCATCGGTGGGCATGGTGCTTGCAACACCATGGTCATAGGTTTAATTCCTATTAGTGAATAAACAAATTGATCAATGTATAGTACCTTAAATGCACTGTATTTTAAATGGCTTCTAATAAAAACGTCTGCCAAATAAACAAATGTAAATGCATGCTATTCAATAAAAACTGTTTTCTACTGTAGACCTATCCGCTTATATTGATTGTGATTCTTCCTTATTCTTCATTGTCCACAATGAAACTGTAACTGCGGTACAAATGTTGTGTTATCATAAATCAGTGCTGTCATAAAACACTGTAAAATATGCCAAAATACTCATCGCTCCTGTCTTTTTTATCTTCTGTTTTGTCCCCCCCCCATAGGAAGATTAAGAATTTTGATGTTGATAAACTGTACTCATTATTTTATAAATCTTCTATTAAATCTGTTGACACCTGCCATGATTTATGAAGTAAATGTCTAAAGCAGATCACAGCTGCAAAGAACTGTGAACTTAGGGTTGTATTATATGTGTGGCACAACTAAGTTTGCCTCAGAAGGCTGAATATTATGGATGACTGTACTGTGTTCTTCCTACAGGGCGGCGATGTGGAGCTTTAAGGTGTAGGGCTATACAAACCCTAATTCTGTCTGTCTGTCTGTCTTTCTTATATCTTTCTTTATTTCTTTCTTTCTATTAAGATTTAATACAACTAGGCTAAATACAAGTAATCTAGGACACTCTCTCTCTTTCTGTGATTTGATGGAGGATTCTGTTGTGCAGAACTTTGATTAGTAAAAAAAGCCAGAATCTCATCACCAGTTTTCCCTCAGAGATTCTACAACAAATTGTCTATGAAGCAGAATTCATTTTCATTATTTTCACTCATTATTCAATTTAATTCACTCTCACTCATTCTTTCATTTCTGCTCATTCTTTAATTTATGCTCATTTCCGAATGTCTCCTTCCTTCCCTTCATTCTCTCTCTTTCTCTCTCCTCCACTTTTCTGTTCTTGTTCACTGGTGGGATGTATATTTCATTGCTACTGTTTCTTTATGCAAAGCTGTTTTCAACCAATACTTTAATCCCCCTGCCAAGCACATATCAGACCATCCCCCCCACCCCCCTCTCTTCCCTCCCTCTCTTCCACCCTAAATCTATGAGAGATAAAGAAGAAAAACAGCCTATAACATTTAAAAGGACCAGAGAAGGTCCTACACTGTGACAGATATACAGATTCAAGAGAATTGCTCAACCTCAGCAAAGCAATTGAAGAATCAATACAACCACAATCCTAAAATTCGATCCTTCAGGTAATACACATCGCTTCGCTAGTGCACTACACATGATGCTGACCTGTCAGCTCTTGAGCTTAAGAACTTGGCAGGGATAATAAACACAGAGGAGTTTGTTCTCAAGGTTAATGATCTTATTTGGCACCCTCACACTGAACGTTTTAATGTTCAGGACAGGTGTAGATGTAGAGTATAGCTGTGCTCTTAGCCTAATAGCATACTGTCAATAAATATGCCCATTTCCAGTTTCTGTTTGATGGAATAACAAGGACATTCCAGAGCATGAATCTTTAGCTTCTATTTCCATCAGATGTGAGAAGGATGAGTGAAACCAAACACACTCCTGGTACCCTCAACAGTACTTTATCGCAGAGCATAGCACCAAAGAATATGTATCGATCCATCTGGAGGACAATTTTTAGCGTGGCCATTTTCTTGTGAGCAAGGGGATTATTTTACCCCTGACCAGTTAGCAGCTTGTTTAAAATGTGTGTGTGTGTTGCAAGTCACACACATACACACACACACACACACACTGTAAGCCTGTGGTAAAAAGCTCATTTGTCATAGTAAATCAGTTTGTGAAGGCATGGAGAGCTTTGAACAGTGGTCAAACAGATCAGAAGCTTCTCTATGATGGATGGATGAATTAAAAGACAGAAAGTAAGCTGACACACACACACTTCCCTACACTTTTCACTGGTTGGATAGCTGAAGGTAACATGTGTTACGCATTGATCAGTTATGATTCTTGCACTACCTGTACTTTTTCCTAGCTTATATGTGCAGGTGGCTGAACTATAGGGCCAAAATAATGGAGATGAGAGATGGTTGACAGCTATGGGACTCTCTGTCCTGCTGAGCAGAGATGAAAGTGAGAACAAATTTCCAGCGCTGGACCTACACACACATCCATACACTCCACTGCTGTGAGAACACCTGATATCAGAGACACATCAGGTGCATCTTCTCCACATACAGGCTGACAGGAAACAGAAGACCCAGAGGAAAACACACTGCTCAGAAATTACTCTTTCGAAACTTGGAGGACTTGGAGGCAATTTCAGTTATCAAGTATCAACAGATCTTCAAATAACTAGAAATAGACACAAATGAGACAATTGTTGATATAAAAAATAAATGTGTGACTTGGCCTTGATAAAATGAATGAGAAATGTTTGAGTCCATATTGAAATCTCTAATTTTTGATTGCAGATTTTGGGACCTGAGCATCTCTTGAGATATTGTTGAGATCTCTTCTGTTGGGTTGGTACTAGGGTTTGTTTCTCAGAAGAAGCATCTGAAAATGAATCTCATTGCTGTCTAGAAGAAACAACTGAGGTATTATTGAGATCCAGATGTGGGGAGGCACATATGAAATAAGTCTCTCACGTGAACATACACACACAACTGAACATCCACAGTATTACATCAGTCATGTGAGGAAATACATTCTAATTCTGCTCAGTATAAGGTTTAATCACCTCAGCGACCAGAAAATAAACACTAAAGCTGCTAAGCACTGCACGGCTGACAGGTTGTTATGTGCGTGGGGGGTGGAGATGAATTTTGTTTAAAAGCACTATGCTACGCTTAAATGTTATGTTTTTGCTCTTTATGTCACATTATTTGATGGGGAAAGACCCTGGAGAGTCCTCATATCCTTGCATTTGCTTTAATGTGTTTGGCAGACACTTTTGTCCAAAGTGAATTATTGTGCATTTAAGGCATTCTACATTGATGTGTGTTCCCTGGGAATTGAACCTATGACCATGGCGTTGCAAGCACCATGCGCTACAATGTGAGCTACAGGAAGCCCTTATATTATAGCAATATCACAACAGTGTTCTATGGCCGTATATTAGCAAGGCTTTAATTCAGACGTAGGCATGTTTAATTCATACATTTCGCAGTAAGAAAAGTACACTAGGTAGATGCAAACTGTTACTTCAGCTCAGCTCATAGAGCTCATAGTTGCACAGGTTCAATTCCTAGGGAACACATACACTGATAAAATGTACAGCTTAAAAGCACTGTAAGTCATTTTGGATTATTACGGTTGCCAAATGTATAAAAATGCAACAAGATTAAAGCAATTGATTTGCACAGTACGTATCTAGAGTAAATAAATCAAAAATGTTTTACAGAAACTAAGAAAATGAAAAACTTGGTTGCTGTGTTTATGTAATAAACAGATTGGACAGATTCACACATCCACACATCACAGCAAAAACCACTATTACACCATAAGTGCAGTGACATGAAATCCAGGAGACAAGAGCTCCGGGTGTGAGGAAAGAAACGTTTAGCTCACTTGACCTTATGATGAGCCACAGTCAGAGGTCAGTTACTCAGCATCACTACAGGACACAAACAGAAATAGCTTCTAAGACAAACTGCACTAGCGCTAAGCAAACGCTTTCTTTGCGTTCTCAAACACACAAAGGCGGTTGGGTGTCGTCCAACTTAAAATTGCAATCATTCATAATCAAGCTCTCAGAACATACTGGAAAGTTTTGATCAGTGCTAAATCAGTTTAGCACTTATCGTTGTCTGATTAGCACAATTACTTTAGGCAATGAGCTACTAAAAACACACAAAAACCACACGCAGAAAAACACAATCAGCGGACGCAAGTCTTGGTAAATTTCCCCCTCTGTCATACATTCACAAAAAGATCTGTCAAATTCATATTCAGGGATGTAACAGGAACACGCTTAAGTTTTTACGTTTAACTATATTCCAATTGAAAACTGATTTGTTGAGGCAAACAGAACAGCCAGTTACTGACCTAAAGAGGGTATTTAAGTGTATAGTACTCACCACAGCCTTGCCACATCTGGTTTCCCTAATAAATCTCAACAGTGATGGGCAAAATACCTGCATGTAACAAAGAGAGAAACAAATGTTATATAAACGCAGTGTTAGCTCACACATTACCCGACCCACATGAACGTCTCTGCTGGCCTTTTATAACGATGCTACTTCAGCTGATGTGAGATCTTCATTAAGCTACGTGTCAGAAGGTCTGTTGAGGTAGAGGAAGACAACACCTCATTACCTGTCCACAAGAGCTTAGCTTAGATAGCACAGACTATCCAAGAACAGCGTTATGACCCACCTTGACCAGAGTTTTCATTCGCCACAGATGACAAACCACCATTTGGTGAAGCCTTATTATAAACACATTCTCACATTTCTCCAGATGAAAAGTAGACAAATCAAAACCTCGGCCTGACGTTTGAAGAATAAACGGCCACACAAAAGGAAGAAATTATCTTTTCATCACGACACAGTGAGACAATAATCATGCAGCCATTTTATAGCATGAAGTGTGCTCATTAACCATCAGAGTGAGGAGCGAGACGCAGAAGAGGAGAAACAGAGAGAGAGAGGGAGGAGAAAAGAGGAGAGAACTGGGTCAGAGAAGCAGAACACAAGCTGCTCGCTCTCTAATGACAGACTCAGCATTGTTTCGATGAGTTTATCTAATGAGTAAATACAACTGCAACAATGAGGGTTATGGCTAACAAATATAGGTTAATCTCCCAGGGCAACGACCAATTGCTGGGCAAAACACTGGGCTCCAAATTCCACTTAATCACATGTGTGATATTGTGATATTATGACAAACTGTGATGTTTCTTTTTGATGTAAAGTAGCTATTTAAAAAAAAAGACACCATGCACCTATTTTTTAGTTGTTGTGTTTTTTAAGGAGTCACTAGTGGTGGTCCTGGCATACTTGCATTAACTAAGATAAGACCAAAGATAGAAAAAGAATACTTTTAACAGCTTAGCAGTTACATACATATGTATTAGTTTAAACAGGGTAAAATTGCTTCAGAATTAGGCACTATGCATTTTGCTGTATTAGCTTTTGCTCTTTGCTAAGATTAGCTTTTACCAGTTGTTAAACAATAAAACAAACTTGCAACTTGATTAGAATCACCACATTTGGACGTGAATGGTCTATCAAGCTTTACACTCATAGTAACTGTTTAACAGAATCAAATCTAAAAACTTTATATTTTCTTTGAAAATTCACAGTATTTTGGTTGAATACATTTGTCAGTTTAAATGACCATCACAAACCTTCTCATTTCAAGTTTGAAACACAAAATAAGTGTCTTATTGAGAAAGTTGCCTCAAGCCTGTTCATTAAAAATACAGTTTTGCTTTCATGCAGAATTCTAAATTGTTTGTTATTATGTTTTGATACCAGTCTCTGCTTGTTTACGGGAAAGTAAGCGCTGTCTCAAGTCTGTTACCCCACTTATTCATATGCAAACAGAAAACAACAAAAACATCTTCTTCAAGATCTGTTTAGCACAGTGTGTGGAAGTGAATCCAATAAAACAGGTCTTGTTATCGTCCAATCAGAACACACAGAGGAAAACAACAGCAAATCATCATTTCTAAATCTCTGTAACACTTAATTATTACTGAAACATCCTGTTGAGGAGGACGATCATTTGTACTGCTGAAATCTGTCTTTTAAATATCCACGGCTCTCCTTCATGTTTCTGCCGTGCGCAGGCATGACAAATTAAAAATTAAGAGATTATTCATTCCAACTCTGACAGAACATAAAATTAATAAATCATCGAATACGAGCCAATGGAATTGTATTTTCATGAAAGCCTCTCTTCTTATAAGTCATATTAAAGGAGAATATCAATTTGTGCAAAATTAGAACACAATTCCAAACTCAGCATGAAGTGGTCCCATAGCTGGGGCCTTTTTTCAGGGTTTTCTAGATTTTTTAAAGTTAATGGCCATCTGAAGTGTGAATAATACATGATAATTATCACCCTGTGGAGAGAATCTATTTAAACACCAGAGGGGAAGAGAAAACAAGACATTACTAAGCCTGGTCACGCTTTTGTCTTCCTGTCGGTGGGTTGGGGGCCACAGATGACTGCAACACCAATGTGATGAGCAATATTACTCAACTTCCTGTTCTCTATTAGAAATCATGCCCCTCCCTCTGCGATACTTCTCCTCCATCACTCTTCCTGCCCCCTTTACTTTCTTTCTTCAAGGACACAAGTGGAAGGCCGGGCCCCCTGCTTGGCCCTAATTGCCCATGATGAGTGCTGCACACATGAGTAGACAGACATCAGACTCCTGCTGACAGGTACCATGCCAGGGGCCTCACACACACACACTCATACAGAGGCCAGACTGGGGCCCTCACTGCTCTCACACTTTATCTGGTGTCTTTCCTCACCTTCACCTGTCCCCATTTCACACACAATGAGACACAGACATGCTTTTCTCACATAAACACAGGCCACACAGGGGCAAGAATAAAGACCAGTTGAGTCTAAAACATTATATTAGTAAAAGATAAATACAATATTTGGCCTGAAAAGTGCAGTCAAATATCTGTCATTATTTAATTACCCACATCACCCTTAAAACAAGTGGGCAAAATATTGTGAATTATTCTTTGTCAAATCTTTAAATAAGTCTGAAGATTTGGCTTATAAGTCATTCAGTTCCAGCCAACAGCCATTGTAAATACATTAAAAACCAAAAAGTTTCTCATTTTGTGTCCCACAGAAGAACATTGGTCCAAATATGGACAGAAAACATTCCAGAAAAAAAACTGATAACAGATTCAGCTGAGGCTTTTTATAATCTCTAAAACCTCAGCAACAGCAACCCAGAAAGTCTAAGCAGTTATAAGAACCAATGCAACAGTGAAATGTTCTATAAAGATCAGAGGAAATTCTTTTATCCACATTTTCCCCACACATGAAATCCCATATATCCTGGGCCTCTGCCAGGGACAGACTTTATCCGAGTTCTTGTCTCCTGAAAAATCTAGCAAACAAAAATCACATGTTTGTTAAAAGGATTATTTTGAACGGGACAGTATGCTTTGAGAAAACAGCAACTACCAGGATTGCTTTGACACTGGATGCTGGCCAAGCAAAAAAAAATAAAAAAAACAAGTCAGGGTGGCAGGGACAGACACAAAGAGAGACACACTAAAAATTTCATGATACCTAACAGCGCAAGACAGTTTCCAAAACTGTTACAGCACAAACAGATTACAAAGTAATGATTATTTGTCTGAACGTCTTTGATATCTAACTGAAATAATTGTAGCTAATTAGCTCAAAAGACTGTCAGGAGACTGCTGACATGTGGCCCTGTAGCATTGTGCTACTATTTGAAACTAATCCTTATCAGATTTCAGCTACATCTCGACACCAGCACCTCCAGGAATCATAAAAGACAGCGACTAATTCGCCATTTAACTACTGTAATGAATGATTGTGTTCAGCGCTAGCTGCGTGTCATGCTTTTTAAGAATTGTTTTTGTTTATTTATTTATTTTGTTTAATTGCTAATAGCTCCATTTAATAGCATTTAACAGAAGCAGTAATTTTATTGCGGGAGACTAGAGAGACGTTTTTCATTATTTCACAGGATTAAACTCAAAGAATCATGTATTATTTTGCTCATAATTTGCATGTACAGTGCCTGAACCCACCAAAAGTTTTTATTTTAATTAGGTAATCAGAATAAAAGACGACAACCTTTGTGTGACCTGACCATGGTTATGCATTTAAAGTCAGTGGTCTTCAGAAAGGCCCAACAGAGCTAAGATAGCATTAACATATCCTAACTGCATAATCAGAGTCTTTGGTGAGATTTTAATACCACACAGCACCTGACACTGACTAATTCTAATACTCAGGGTACACTAACTAAAACTTTTTGCGCGCAAGTTACTCTTCATTAGGAATTAATGTTTATCTGCAGCAGGCACTGCATATTTGGCCAGTAAATGTGAAACGTAATTTGCACAAGTGTGTAACTGCAAAAACAATGATGTGTCTCAGACATTATTTTCTACCATTTTTCAGTTAAAGTAATCAACTTCTTGCTAAACAGAGTCCTACTATTCTTTGGGAAAGTCAACAGACACATTGCTAACCTATTGCTAATCGTTTACTTTTATTGCATGAAAACCCAGCTATAAAAAAGTGTGTTCCAAAAACATTTCTTCTCAACATTTTGGGAACATTTATCAAGGACAAACATCATAAAGAACATTTCCTACCAACATTACAAGAATGTATACCAAATATTAATGTTTTAGGAATGTTCCATAAACTATTTTAAATATGTTTAAGCATATATTACATATATATATTCTAACATTTATATAACCTTCAAAAACATTAGCTGGGAAAAAACAAACCAAACTTTCAGCCTAACAACTTCTGCAGAAGAAGAAAGTCATATAGTGTTGGAACAATACGAGGGTAAATTAATGAAGATCATTTTCATTTTTTACTGAACTATTTCTTTAACATCAATTTTTTTTAAACATTTCACCTTTACAGACAAGTGTTTTTTTAAAGATGGTTAGAAACATTACACTATAAATGAAGATGATCCCGCAGGGAAGCAACTTAACTGCCATCCACCTGACATCAACGATCCGTCCTACTCATGCCCTTGAGAAGATCTGGAGAGCGAGAGAAAAAACGAGGAGTTTCAGTAAGAAGCACAGAGTTGTGGATCCATTAATGTAAAGGCAGGCAGGCGGGACTGTAATTTATGAGCTCTGCGGGTATTCCTTCCTCTGGCAGCAGCCCCTGAGGCTTACTGGCCCACCGCCACAAGACACCCTCCACTTCCCACAGGCCGTCTGAAAGCAGCGCAGCCCCACACATCAAGCAAGACAGGCTGTCACATGCCTCTCTCTGTTCTCAGTGATGGCCATTTTGGGCTTCACATGTTGCCGTTCTCTCTAACGTTTGATCTCCTTGCTTTTGGATTTATTTTTGCCATTCAAAGATATGAATATGACTTTTAACAAGACGCAGGCGAGATTCGAACCCACGTCCCTTTAAACACAATTATCATGGTTGTGTACATTGTCCAAACTCTGATGGAGTTACTCGTTTAACTCTTTTGTGCCGTAGACCGTGATGTCCCCACTTGTTAACAGGGCTGGGTGACCTTATACACAGTTTCCCCAATAGTGTTGAGAGTTAATTATAATTAGCTTTGAGTGTTTTTTACACTACATATAAGATGCATGCAATGTGCTTTTCACAGACTTTCTTCAGTCGCACAGAGGTGGCATAAATATATTTACACAAAATCACATTCGAGGAAACAAAGTCCCACACACTCGAATGCTGATTGTCAACAAGCGTGCTGATTGTGATGACAGAGAAGCTGTAAGCTGGCAGAGTAAAAAGTGTGTGTGAGTGTTTATACAGTCATGTGTACGCCTCTGTTTGTTCTGATGAAGCTTGTACGGCAAGATTTTATAACAAATGATGTTAACACAACTGTTTAGCATTACAAAAACTCAATAATAACATTAAATGAGCCTAAACAGACATTTATAATAACAATTAGTACTTTTTTACCTCAAAGATATATTAAACACAACACTAGTGTTGATATAAATGGAAGGACTAATAGTTGCTATTATATACTAACTTACTACCAAACCTACAAACAGCTATTTTAAAACATTTACACACATTTATTTCCATGCTAAACCAACAATAAAATCATTAGTTTTAAAACATGGGTAACACTTTATTTTGATGGTTCCTCAAAATATATTCTACTAACTAGAATATGTACAAATACATTACAACTTCTTTGGGAAAATGTTTTGTTTTACATGTTTGTTCTATATTTCAAAATATTAAGACATCAGTTTGCATAGAATGCAGACATAAATATCATAGTACTTTATAGGGCTGACAGTTTATTGCATACAGTTTATTACATAAAGTAACACAATATCGCGTTAATATAGTTTAATTCAGTTGAACAGTTTAGGTGTTTTATTCTATGTGTCAATAGAAATACAATGTATCAGTTCACTATAGCGATAAATGACTCACTTTAATAAATGAAGTGCGCGTGCTTCTATACGCCAGGAGCGCGCTTACAACACGATTGAAACAACAAATACCTTCAATTACTGTAAATAATGTGTTAAAAAATAGTAAATGTTTAAATCCTGTTGTTCAAATCCATCGTCCGTTTTAACTCGTTATACCACAAACATTGTTATTATTCAAAAGCAAATATTGAAATACTGCAGCATTTATTCATGTATTCAACACTGATGACAAAACTTTTATTCAGCTAACAAATTGCTTTAAAATAGAAATAAAATAATGAATAAAATGTTGTTTTTACTCGCACTCCTCATTTAAAGTATAGTCGCAAAAGCTCCGCCCACGTCGCGAATCAGACCAATGAGCGCGCTGCGCACCACGTGGGCCAAACTCGCTCTACCAACATTCTTATAGAATGTCATTATAGAATGTCATTATAGAATGTCACATTCGTGACATCACAATATTAGATGTGGGTAATGTAAAGTGCACAACATTTCTCAATTTGCTCATTCTGCAGCTCATTCACTAACAGTAAAAATGGGACAAACATTTTCTCGGAAAAAGAAAGTAAAATATATTAAGGATTGTGACTGTGTGGACAATTTCCACCAATGTACACCAGCACAATCTGCTACTTATTCAAAAGAACATCCACATCCAAAGGTTGGTGCTGGAGATGGAGATGTGGGTGGGAAGAAAGTTAGGAAGAAGAAAGGGAGATTTTGGAGATGGATCTCCAAAAAAGCAAAAAGAGGTCAGGGTGAGAGAGAGGACCAAGGTACTGAGGTAGCAGTAGCTCCGTCTGGGATAAGTACTGATGGTAAATAACGTACATGTTATGAGAATTAACATAAAAAACTAAATTACTAGGTAACTTA
>JAZGTK010008280.1:0-18450 GCA_036877625.1 Ambastaia sidthimunki
AAATGTTATCCAAACCCAGTTGCTGTTCAGTGTTACTATTATAAATCTTTGGGGGTTATAAAATGGCAGAAATAATACTAATAGTCACAAACAAAATCACCTTTCTAATTTCTACAAATAAACCATAACATCTGGCTAATTTATTCTGTAATATATCATAGACATCTTGAAAACGTCAATGAGAAATTTAACACACAGAATGTTTCTTCCTGTTTAGTTGTTTTGCTGTGTCAGACAAACATGGTCCTGGCTGTTCTCTGAGTGGGAGGAGTCAGAGGTCTTCCTGTCACTGCTCGTCTCTGATTTTGTAGATGGTGAGCAGATTTGGACACTTCCTTTCACTTTGGCTCCCAGTGTTGCAGAGCGACTCCAATCTAATCAAAATTAAAAATGATTTTATATATCAATATATATCTTATATGTCATTATAGAATTCTGTCTGTCTGTCTATCTATATATATATCTTTGATATACAGTCCTGAATTTCATACAGGATAAATAAAGTATCTAGTAAAGTATCTATTGAAATATATATTGAATTAAAATATATATTGAATTGAAATATATATATATAATATATTCTATGTTGTATCAAGCTGTTTTGACCATACAGCTTAAAAAATCCTTTTTTCCTTTCCATAGCTAAGCTGATATACAGACATAATGCCTGCTTGTATAACACTGCACGTCTTCTCATAGTGTTTATTTGAGGCAAACCTGAGTATTCAGTGAGTCTGAATCTTCCACAACAGAGATGAATTCTCCACTGCTTCCTTACATTGTCTTTCATCAGGCAATAAAACAGAAAGATAAAGAATCCTGAAATACAAGAAAATACAAAACATTTGCCCAAAGATCCCTTACATGTATCACAATGATTGTAAGCCCAGAACAATATTGTCTTAAATATGATACAATAGAATGGCTAATGTGTGCTTGTCTATCACCCTAATGCCATCAGAATTACCATTACAGCTAATACAGCTACAGAATTAGCTATTTTCTCTCTCTAGGTATATATATGCAGCACTCGCTGTTACCTTGAAGGCTGTTGAGAATGGAGAACAGATATAGGAGGGGTGTTTTGGCAGGTCCCCAGGCAAAGAAGGCCGGTAACCAGGTAAGTCCCAGCAGGAAGGTGAGACTGGTGACCACCCGCAGGTCATGCAGAAGTCCTTTTCTGCTGCCGGTGGGCTTGTTGACTCGCATTTTGCGGATCTGCACAAGCACCACGGCGAACACGCCGATATTACACACCAGTATCAGGATCACAAACGAAACCACCGTTGCATAAAAGGTCGTGTCGTTCTGTATCCAGCAACTGCAACAAAATGTTTGCATGTCATATACAATGCATATGGCAGGCTGTTATGGTTTACACAGCTAACAGGGAACGTTCACGGAACGCTGGCTAACATTCTCTCCAACTTATCCAAAAAAAGTTCTGTCAGTAATGTTAGCATTAGCATAGAACCTTTTTTAACGCTATTTCATATATAGCAAAAACAATAATCCTAAGTAGTTAGTGGAACGTTTTAAAAGTATTACAGATTGTTTGAATAATGTTTTTATTACCGAGCAATACAGCCTAAAATAGTTTGCTGGGTATCTGATATGCTGAAGCTTGTTTTACAATAGCACTTACAATGGAGTGGACTTCTCAAGAGGTGTTCTGGGTACACTGCTGCCATAAGAATCTGTATCAATAGCAAGAACTAAACACACAACCACCAGAGGTAAACCTGCAAACACAACGTCAAGCAGAAGCAATTTTTCTCATTCTTAAGAAGCAACAGTTCTTATTCTCAATTGTTAAGGGACGTTCACACTGTTTACAATCATCATTAAGTTGTTCTAAATGTAAGAGAATGACACAGTTCACATCAAAATTATAAAGTTATATTATTGGGATCTTTTTCTGAGCAATTTTTGTTCCAGCTGATGAATGATAAAACATTGACAGCTAATCAGATCTATTTGAACACTTTTTTGCAGTGCGCTGGCTTAGAATAAACACTGTTATCGTCTGTTGGTGTGGACATTAATATAGTTATTGTTATTTCTCATGCACGTAAATGTTTTTCTCAAGTGGTTTAAATGTGTTGTAGTTATAGTGTGTTTATAGTATTTAAATGTGTAGACGTTACAGTTTAGGCATCAGTTCAGACAATTTTATATTCATAAACCAATAACAATCTTAGTATCACTAATTAGTTTTACTAAAATACTACTAATAATCTTATAATGTACAATAAAATTTCCAATAATACCATGTATTCTGTATTCAATGTCTTAATATATTTCATAATTTTCCTGTTTTCTGTGCTTTTTTCATTTTGTATGTAAAGCTGCTTGAAACACCTTTGCTTGAAACCTTTGCTAAAGAAATACATTTAAACTAAAATTGGAATTGTTATTTTTTTATCTTTATAGTTATAGTCCTTGGCTTGAATGGGCCTTTACACACAGCTAGTAATAATACAGGTAATTTTATGTAGCGAAAGAATGAAACACAAGGTTTTCTGAATGTCTCACCCCATCCAAAAGCGCAGAATTTAAGGATATAAGAAGGCACGTATGTATTAAAGACCTTGATCAAGGCCAGATACATGTTCATCGCCTCTAGTCCCATCCAGATGAAGGCGGCCAGAAGGAAGTAATGCAAAATGGCAGCTACAGTAATACACAGACCGATACTGTTAAAAGAGGCAAACCAGGAGTTCACCAGGAAGAACATGTTTAACCCCAGCAAGGCCACTGAGAGGTTGATGAGGATCTTTGAGGGATTGTCCCGCCTCACTTTTCTGTGTTAGAAGATCACACATGGAGAGGAACATCATGAGATACTGAATTAAAGGTTTTATGGTGGCTTTTGTATTCATTACCAGGCCTGTTCTAGTAACCCAGTAGCACAAAGAAGTACTAGAAACTCACTCAAAAGCCACATAGGTCAGCAACGTGACTCCAAGAAAGACAGAAGAAATTCCACTGCCCAGGTAAGAGATGACTGTCAGAATCTTCTCGTTTTCTGGGCTAATTGGGGTTCTCGAGATATCCTGAAAAACAGGAAAAGTCAATGTTTCAAACCAAATCTAGACTTTTATTATGCAAATGTTACACACATTGGCTGCGTAACAGCTGGGAATTCGGTTTCACCCAAATAAAAATAAAACGTGCGAGTGACATCAGGGTGCTTCATGCCAGCAGAACTTCCCTGCTTTCTGTTTTTGTGCACACAGTGTGAACTCACCAGAAGAACTCCAAAATGTGTGAGATGATCACAGTAACACACTGTATGAGTTCTGTTGGACCTCTTTGTCTTGCAACCTTTATCATTCCATCCACCTCTTCCATCTAACAGACACAAACAATCAGTGTCCATAAACACAAATATGCAGAATTCTGTTGGAATTCTGTTGGAATTCTGTTGGAATTCTGTTGGAATTCTGTTGGAATTCTGTTGGACAGTGTGCTTTGCATTACTTACTGTTCTCATGGAAATCCCAGTAGACACACTGGACAATGCTCTGATCCTGCAGCAGTGAAAATGGGTGTTAAATTAGATTTAACCATCATAGGCTACATATAGCTAGATCATCATCTTGGGAACATAGTGAAATTATTTTGTTCTTATACAGACCTCGTTGTGTAGAAGATGGTTAAAAGTGACCACCACTGGTATCTTTAGGTCACTCACTGTTGCATTGGTGATACTGGCAGACACCACGTAAGAATTCAGCATCATGTTGGCTTGAGTGACCTTGATGTTATACAGTCACAAGTGTGTAAAAATGTATATATATGTATATAGGTTCACTTTGATTTACATTAAATGACTTTAAATTACCTGAAAGAGAGTTTCTTTGCCATAGAAATGGAACTGGACACGCGGTCTGGCTTCACTGTTTGGAAAAAAGTTCTCTATAGCAGAAGGCAAAGATATGGACGCCACATTTTCCTTGTCTGAGTGCTCTGAAAACATCTTGGTAAAATAAATCTACAAAAATGGGAGAAAACATTACTGCTTATTGTGAGATTTATTTATCCCTCATTTAAAGTAAAGCTGACAGAAAGTAAAGGCAAATCTGGCAAATTAGGATTATTTTCCACTATAATTGTGTTTACATAAAAATATTTTACGTATAAAAATATAAGTTTATTGTATCCAGATTAAACCAAAGGACTAAATACATCTCTAAGACTCACATTGTAAGATCTAAAGTCATCTGGTCAGGGTAAGCATGAAAATGGTGCTAAAATAACCCTTGAATCTCGCTACCCACTAACACACACAAGGACACAGAAACCTTGTGGTGATAATAGTGTGAAAAAACACACTTGCAAAGGTACTGTGACATTTTAATATCGCACCTCTATTTTCGCTAAGAGCCTAAAGTTTCCATAATGACCCTGGTCTCATGCAGTGTTAGATATACAATCTGCCTTTGTCTCTCACCTCGGGGGTGAGATCAGTCTGAAAGGAGGACACTCCAAATGTGAGGCCGCTGAACTGGGAGACGTCTGGCTTGATCATCTGCAGTGCTAATGAAGGGGCTGTCATGTTATGATCGGCTCCTGTGAACTCCGTTCTGTCTCCCATACGGTCTGTGATATAAAGAATTCTGCCCACACAAAAGACAGGACAGATATATCACCACAGTGTAGTGAAGACACAAATGTAACGAGATTGGCAGTTCTTAAAAGCAATGCCACAGAACCATTAAAGGCTCTTAAAATAACCATTTCTTTCTTACTATTTCATAGTCTAAAGAACCTTTCTTCACCACAAAGAACCTTTTGCAAAATCATCCCAACTAGCACTTTTGGGTTGTAAGAATGTTTCTCTAATGTTACCATTACATAACAAAAATGTTAAAAATGTTAATGTTATTTTGAAAGTTCTAGGAACGTTTAAAACGTCCAGTTTTGCCCCAAAATTACAGGTATTGGGGTAGACAATAAAAAGAATGCCCCCACCTGGCCCTATACTTACTCATTGGTGACTTGGGTGAGGTTACTTGAGTGTTCACAGATATTTGACAGTATATTAGTTATGCTGCTGGCCAGCTTTGTGGTCAGAGCTGCAAGTATAGTGACCGCAGACAGTTTATCCAGCACAATGTCCAGCTGAGCATCATTCAGGCTGTTCTGTTCCTTTAGCAGACCCTCAATCACATTCACAACGTCTGCTGAGTTATCTAGAAACAGAGACACAGATAAATGTGCTTCCCTCTGGCTGAGACATTGTCTGATGTTATTAAAAGCCTGTATTGATACTTACTAACTGTAACTTCCATATTTTCCAAATCACCAAAATCTGACACAGTTGTCATACACAGGCTCATGTCTGGTGGATCCCAGACTGCTCTGTCAGTCGCCCCATTTAATTTACTGAAAGAATATGACACATTCTTTAATATCCCACAATATTATAAATAGAAATCTCGAACCTGTTACATTTATGCATTTGACATTCATGGTATACAATTATTCGACTTTTTTGCGCTTCTATCACAATGTGTTACCAATTGAGATAAAGACCTGCTACAGAAATGAGCTAAAGACCTGCAGACCATATGGAGATGCTACTTTATTTCTATTTGTTAACATATTAACAACATGAACAATTTTCACATTCTATAAATATCTGCTCCTGACTTTGCTATGCTAAAAAAAAATAAAAATGTTTTGCCCTGTGAGTGACAAAGCTGTCTAATTCAGTTAAAATTAATGTTTGTCAGGTTGTGTCCGGGCAATATGTCAGTCAGGCTTATTATTAAATTAAAGGATATTGCTTTCCGCAAGTGTAAGATAAGACATATTAATCAGTAGAGCAGTACAGAATTGTGTTTATAGACTGTGTGCTAAATGACGCAAGATACACAGATGGAAACTGGGTTTTATCTTAAGGTTTTTTCAAGGTCATTGAACTGTTTCTATAGAAACGAGCAATACTGCTTTGGTATCTATAGTAAAAATCTGATAACAAAAATGAGAACTTCCATAAAACACATAGCAGATCCACATTGTCACTTTTAGTGCACTAATAAATACAGGTTTGATGCTGCATTTAATACATAAAACATAAAACAAACAAAACAAGGCTACTGCTCAGTAAATACTGTAGTACTTACCAAAACCTTGTAGCACTTTCATCTCCTTTCACACACCCCATAGAATATGTGGTTTCAGCTGTCATGTCAGGCCATGTGTAAATGCCATACACTGTGTGTATAGTTTCCTCAAGACAAAGGCCTGGTTCTGCATCAATAAATAACATGCATTGACAACCAACACACATCTTTTTGGCTATATGTTTTTGGATTAATTTAAATGATCCTTTATTGCTACTTGTGTAGTAAAATGTAACTTTTGACTGACTTTTGGACAAAAATTAGACAATACCTATATGCTGAATGTTGATTTCTTGGTTTGGAACAGTGATGATGATAAACTCATTTGAGTATCCCTTTGATAACAGATCAAAAATCAGCTTCTCTGTTTGTGTGACATTCACTTGTCCAGATGCTTTAACCTGAAAGCTGCTGATATACCTAAAATCATTTCATTTTAAAAGCAAAATCAGTTCCATAATAACAGAACAAAAGTAGTTTCGTCACTCAATAATAACAGAAGACAGCTCTATAATAATAGAAGACAGGCAAAACCAAAAAAACTAAGTATTCATTATTTCACCACAAGGTAAATGCTGTCAGGTTTGAACACTTACTTTTGAAATCCTGCTAGCACAAGATTCAAAAGTCCCATTCCATGATCTTGCAGTGTTTGCTGAAGCTGGAGACAAAACAGGCACGTGGAATTCAAAGGTCTGCTTTGATTGGTGTTTTAAAACTATTTTTAGTGTGTCTTTACTCACCCACTGCTGTATTGTGTTTTCTGGGTATGAGATACTGCCATTTATTGTTATGTTGAGGTTGACTCTGAAAAATGTGTCTCCGAAATCTGACAGAAACATCAGTGAATTAAAACCCAGATTTGCATTTTTACAGGTGACAAAAAGTCTAAAGTAAATCAGCTTTGTCAGTGTTAATGTGTAACTTTGCAGAGGAAGCAAAGACATCAACAGATATGATGTTACCCCTTTCAGGCAAATAAAATATGCAAATGTAAAAAATAATAATAAAAGCAAATGGCCTGTGTGCCGTGCTGTTGTGTAACTCACCTCTGTCTGGCTGTAAAGTGGTGGAACTGCTCCTGTTTTCAATTGCCCTTGTTTGTAATGATGTCTGAGTTACTACAGATGATTTGTCAGAAACATCTTTATTAAAATCATTTATGTAAGCTGAGTTAGGTGTCAGAAATTAATAGCTTTAAATAACATTGACCTGATGCCATAATGCTTGTACTTCCAACGGTGGGATTCTTAGTAGTGAAAGCACCATCCAAGGTCACATTGGGAAGGTGGGCTTTTAAAATTAAAAACAGACTTAGTTTTAATACACTGCATGCTGTTGGAAAACTACCCCATATATACACACAGACCTACGGAGAGAATGTTTATTGATGTGGGATCTGTTTTCAGGACGATGTTGTGGTTGTAGATGTAACTGGGCGTGAGCAGCTTCTGTATCTCAGCCTCCGTTTCACTCACATCAGCACCAGGTCTCTCCCTCACAAACACCAGACAGTCAAACCTTACACCACAACAAATACAAATGATTCAAATACTGTACTGTTGTACTTTTACACAAACCAAAAAATGAGACAGTACATTGCTATGAAATGTGGGATTTTACCATTGTTTCTTGTTTGGTGGTTTTCCTCGGTCCTAGAATGACATGTAATGTAATATTTATATATTTCAGAGTGTAAACAAAGATACAGTATTGTATAATGTGTTGTGTAATTTGTTATGTAATACTGCACCTGAATTTCCTCATTATTGTATTGATTTGAATCTCCACCTGTTTGAAGGCTAAATTGGAGGACAGATGAGATGGGAGGTTAAAAATTAATATATCTCCTGCAAATAATATTCAAGTAACAGTATGAGTTGTTTAAACAAATTATGCAGGTTGCCCAATACACTTCAAAACAAAACAAAGATTCTCTGCAATATCTTATGGATGTACTTTTGAAAACACATTAAAACCTATTTAAGAATGAGAGAAACAGTAAAACTAACACTATTAAAAATTAACTGTTACCTTAAATGTGACAGGAACACAGAATGTACTGAAATGCTTTGAGGGAAAACTGAAAAAAGCTGAAATATGATATAAAAAACAGAACGTGTGAACATAAAAAAGCACAAGAATAATAACTCAATATCAAACGCTAACATCTGAGTTTAAAAATTATTATAATCTTACCCAGGCCAGAACAATCTCCTTTATATTATTCTCAATGTTGTCATTATTGCTCTTTTGTGTAATAGATGTATTCATGTTAATTTTATATTTTGACCATTCTGAAATGTTTTAAAGAAACAACTCATTAGAGTCCAGTCACAACCACAGTTATGCGTAATATTAGTTCTCTGTTTCCACTTATGTAAATACTTGTGTACATTTTTATATACATCTTAATAGAGAGAGAGAAAGAAAGAATTTCTCTCACCACACTTCAAGCTTTCATCTGAAATTGCTTGACATCCCTGATAGAACCAGTCTTGCTCTCTCCAAGTTACAATGTCTCCATCCACACATTTCCATGCAGCCAGCTGCTCAGCACTCATCTGCTCTCCCCACATTCGGAACAAGTACAGATCCCCAAGCAAATTTTTCCCAGTCTCATAATCTATAACACCTCCAACAAAACTATGTGACACTCCCAAAGTCAGGGTTCCATTAGCAGCGAGAAACCTTGGAGACGTCTCATTTAAATGGAATGTGTTATCACTTCCATTAACCATCACACGGAAGACCCTGTTGTGACTTGACCATGTAAGACAAACCGTGTGCCAGGTGTTCAAGGACAGATCGTGTGCAATTATCCATTCTTTCCCGAAAAGTGAGGCTTTTAAATTGCCCCCAACTCCAGCCAAGCCAAGTTCCACATGCTGCCCCCCGGGACCTTTGTAGTCAAACGCAGTCCATTCAGCGGTAGTAAGCTTTCTCATGAGGTTGACGCACACACTCAGTTCCTCTAAAGGTGGTATCATACAACTTTTACTCAGCTGCCAAAAACAAGATCGGCCCAAAAAGTTTACCTTCTTCCCCCATAGACTTGAACTGAGTGCGTCTAAGAGTAAGAAAACAGATTAATATACTATTTTCAAGGCATTCTGAATTACTTACATACAAAATGCTTGATAATTATCATACCTGCACCTATGTGAAAAGAGCCCAAAATCCATATGTAAATAATCACAGGCAGGTATTTTGTAATTTTATGCATGATAAATCTAAAACAAAGAGAAACACACATTTAATCATTAAAATGACTTTCTTATTCAGATAAAAAAGTCACAGCACTCTAAAATTCGGAAGCAAAATATTTTATTTATAAAATATTTTATAAAAGGTAAAAGAAAAGCTGGTTACATTACAGACTACTTTTGTAATGTGAGTTATATTACTTACTGTGTTATGGCATGTCTCTGGAATTCAAAGAGGCTTAAATATTAACCGCACAAAAAAAATTATGTTGGCAGAATAACAAATTCCAAATCCTGAAACTGATTTGACTCTGAATTAAGTGTATGTTGTACTGTAAATATATTTGGTGCGGGGCCTATATGAGATAAAATCCACGCCCATTCTCCTGTTGATAAGTTATTTATTAATCATAAAGACAGTAATAAACATAAAGGGCTAACACAGAACAAAAAATCTGAACCAGTTCATTTTAAGATTAACCAGTTAGTTCAACAATCTCATTTCATAAATTCATGAGCTTCTTATTTTTTGCATCACTGAGACCCAGAGCCAAAATAATTGTATTAGGACATTTACACTTCTTAAGACCCGGTTCGTGAATCACTGATAAATGCAGGAGAAGACACACCTTGTATGAGTAAAGGTTAATGGTGAAAGTTGTATGATGACATACTGTTTTATTGTGTTTGAGTGGGATTGTGCTACAATTGGTTTATTTCATACTAGAAATAGACAACAAAGTATGAAAGTTCTATTACTTAAAATAAGGTGATTTATGTTGTATTACTGGGAATGTATTAATACTGACTTTGAATGAAAGGTGCCCCACGTGTGTTGATGTGCTCTGTATGTGTCCACCAGGATGTTGTTATAGATCTTAAGCAAACAGTTCAGGACAGTTCGTCCTCAAGTGTTTAGATTAGAATCAGTGTGTCCAGATTCTTCAAACACATTTAATTAGATTTTATATTGGCTGTCTGTCTCTGAGATATACCTCCTATATTCGCTTTTTAGGCCATGTTAAAACTTATTATACTCATTTGGACATAAGTTTATATTTTTTTAAATGTAAAAATGAATTACACATATTTATTTAGACAGATACTTTGTGAATATTTTATATCACATCACATTTGTGTCATCATTAACATATCTGTTGATTAGTTACAAATGAAATTTGTACATTTTATTTAAACACTTAATTGTTAAAGCTGTAATCTGTAGCTTTTGCCTCTCTACCGCCATCTCTGTTTGAAATATAAAATCACAGGTTACTTTACATAAACTGGCATTTCCGGTTTACATATTTTACTTACCAATATTTTTATGTTTAAATTGCATTTGTAATGCTAATTCTTGCTATGTGCACATTCCTGCCAATTGTAATAATGTGTGGTTTTGTTTGTAAAAATGTTTGTATGTTACCTTTATCCGCTTGTAGCACATGGTAATAGACTGGTGTGAGGATAAAAAGTCTGTTGAAGACGTTTCAGTCGAAATGCCACACGGGGGCGCCATATTGTGACATTTGAAGCTTGTGTAATTTTGTTAAAGTTTTCGTTGCTCTGTTGACATGTTTCCTATTGAAAGAGGAAGTCAGTAGCTAACAGAATTTAATGTCACATGATGTCAACATGATTTAATGCGTGCTACGGCTAGTCAGAAGTAAGTTGTATTAGGACAAAATGTGTCTCTGTTGAGTCAGTCATCAATATTTTTGGTTTGTGTCGAAAAAACATAATTTTAAACTCTGCTTAAAGTGAATTGTATCATTATTTAGAGTGCACAAACCTGTTCAAGCCAAGTCCAACAGGATTTTATATAGTATTTAGAACTCTGAACCCTGTTTTCACCCCATCACACCCGATGACAAAATAGGTTGTGCTTTATTACCAAATCTTTTATGTGCTTTTTTGGCAACACAGAACAATTAAATGCATAAGAATAACATTTAAAGGATGTATGTTTCCACCCATTTAATTATTATATTTATTAAGAGAGATACAAAGAGAGGCTGAGCTCATCACAGCTCTATGCATGATCACTATCAAGTAAATGAGTTTTGGACAATACAAACCAATACAAAGCTATTTACATATATTATGCATAATTGATTACCTTTGTAAAAAAATAAATTACTTAATTATAGAGGAGGTTTAGAGGGCAAAATCACTGACTGGTACAATTTTCTCTATTGTAGATCTAATATGTCATGTGTGTGTTCTTTCTAAATAGAGGGAGTGTTGTCATACCACAGTTTTAAGGAAGTGATGAATCATCTGTTTGAATTAGTCTCTCAGGCAGCAGATCATTTTAACAGAAGAGGGAGAAGCAGGTTTTAACATTTCCTCTGAATTTCTCAATCAGGCTGTTTCTGCAAGAGACTTTCCTGAAGAATTTACTGCAAGCCTTTATGAAAAATTGCATGTGTTCTCATGTATAATGTTCCACACATATCTATAAAATCTTATTTAAAATCTATATTATGATTTTAAACTTTTGGATATGATTTACCACAGTCACTGTGTTGCTTAATGGCCCATAACACAGGTTGAAGACAATTATGCATTTGACAGATAATTTTATCCAAAGCAACTTACAGTGTATTCAAGCTATACATCTGATCAGTATGTCTGTTCCTTGGGAATCGAACCCACAACCTTTTGCATTACTAACGCAATGCGCTACCTGTTGAGTTACAGGCAGACTTTAGGTGAACATTCATAACGTTAATATATATTGTTTAACAGTTTAATAATGTTGAGATGACTGCCTTTGGCAAAATGCTACAAGTGTGTACCACAAAACTCTTTATATTTACAAATGATAGTAGATACTTTAACTGTTTCATTGTTAACCTACATTATTGAAACCACTAACATTAGTTCTTGCAAGTCACACAAGTCGGTTAAACCAGTTTTGTTTTCCATTGTATTGGTCACTGAATTAGTCATAGTCTCTATTGTCATATGATCCTAAAATTATACTTCTGTTGTATCTTTATGATATGTACAGGCTATGGCTTCATATACTGTTCACTGTTGTATTCAAACCAATGACATTCCCTTAAAGGCACATCCAGTATTGGCCTCTTAAGTGTTAAATAACGCAGGTGCTGGTGCATTATTTAGTGCGTGTAACTGAGACAAGACTCAGCCTGCTATAAAAAATGAATGAAGAGTGTGAACTATGGCTGAAGTGAGAGAAAATGGACTGAGCTGCCTTAAAAGCAGCTATGCCAAGGGGAATATGGTGTTTTTCTAATGGGAGGGGTTGAGCACATAGTGCTGATCCTATCAGTTTCTCATTCATACTGGCAAAGCACTTACAACAGTGATGAAAGAAAAATGAGCCAAGTATTTCTTACACCCTTTTTAAGTGTTTTTTTCCTCATTTTATTTTTGATTAAAAGATGTATGTTTAGTTCTAACCATGGGACATTTTGAAATCTGTTAAACTGCACAGATGTTTTTGCTTTCAGAAATGTAAAATGATCTTCTTATGGTTCACTGGTTGTTTTTGTTTACGTATGTACAACATTTAACATTCAAATATGTAAAATTTGTTCACCATACGCTGAATGCAAATACACAGAATACACTTTGTACAAACACGTGTCCCTCAGTAAGCTTTGCATATTTTTTCCCTCTTTCTGTCCCTAATCCTGCTTCTTCTACTTCTCGTTACATTCATTAATTTGTGAAATTATTACAAATAAATGATAATGATTTGTAGTTTGTCTATAATCAAAATTTCATTCTTTGTCAATAATCTGATCTTATGAAAAATGCAATAAAATCATGTATTCTGTGAACTTTGTTATTGTATTGTTTTCTATAACTTCCTCCTTACTTCTGTACTGTGAATCTCTTATATCTCAGCAGTTTGTTGTAAAATGTATTTTCTCGTAAAGGTAAAAAAAATAAATTTGAATTGAATTCAAATAAATATACGACATACATTTGAATTAATCAAAATAATGCAGTGGTGATATAGTATGTCAATCTGAACTGTCCCGTGTGTTGCAGTACACGCGTTAAAGCGCTAGATGTCGCTGTCAGCGTCTCCACGGCGCGTCCCCGCGCGCCTCTAATGTGTCAGCGCCAACCAGCAGAAAAAATCGGCAAAAATGGCGGAGGGTGCAACGTCTCTGAAAGGGCTGCGGGCTCAAATGGGTAAGAATTCCCTCATTTACAGCCTCTTTTCACCAGTTCTTGTGGCTTAAGTGAGTTATATGCCCTCTCATCATTAAAACCGCCCTGTTTGGAGGTTGTTTACACGGCTGTGGGTTTGAATCGGTTACTTTCATTGCTGCAGTGTGACGGGTAGAGTTAGCGGGCTGTGATGGGCAGATAACGGCCAGCTAACTGCTAAACTTAGTCCGGACACTGTCAACAAGTGTATGTTTATTCACTTTCTGTTCATGTGGAGGTCAGTGGTTACATATAAAGCGTGGGAAGCTGAATTACAGACGGTTTAAATGCTGGTTGGGACTTTGGAGAGACTTGATAAGTGATGTGTCTGTTTGACAGGAACTCATCATCTCTTTGAATGGCGCACTGTGCTGGCAGGACACATACTTTATATCTGTAAATTCGTTGTTTAGTTTTGTATTAAATATTGCTTATTATGTATATGTTTTAATGGCTCTGTTATTTGGTTATGTACTGTATGCGTTTACCAGTAATAGCAAAGAGACACGAATACAATATAACTAATGCAGTGATCATTTTGAAGTGTTTATGTCGCTCTGTTTTGAAGTGTTTATGTTGTAAACTGTATTATTAGTGCAGCTCTGTCACCGGTGATTTTTTACTGTTATTGTACTACGTCCACGCAGGCAGCACTAATCTAATGCTCACTGATCCGTGGCTGTATTGCGGTTTCTATCTCAGTGTGAAGTGTGTCAGCTTCTGTTTGGCAGATGCTGTTGGCCATCTTGGTCAGTAATTACTAAACAGGATGTCTACATGTGTGACTCTCATTACACTTGGAGACGTCTGATCCAAAGTTTTATTAGATTCAATGTCATTTATGTACTATCAGCATCATTACAGCTGGTCAGTGTAGCAGAGCAAACCTTACTAAACAGTGACTTTGTTAACTAGTTCTTCCCTCTTGTGAAACATGCTTTGTTTGCTTGTTTTGCATGCCTTTCTCCCTTGCTAGTGAAGGATGATTTGCACCCTTGATGTATTGCATTTGTGCTGGTATTATACTGGTGGCTTTAGCCTCAACTATAGTCTGTGGTTAGTCCCATATAGTGGTAAAAGTCTGTATGGCCTTGTTGTGTTCACAAGACAGCTGACCTGAAAACTTCTGCTTTTTATATATATGTCACTTTTGCTTTTCTTTACTGGAATGCCTGTACCTCCAGAATTCAGTTCATAAAATGGCAAAAGTGTGGCTAAAAAACCTCATGCTGCATTCACATCTAGTCCTTCATCAGAGATTTCCTGTCAGTGTTAAACTTGGCCTAGCTGCAACCATAATAAAAGGCGGAGTTAAGCGGTCTCAAAAAGTGCACATATTTGGTTGTGCCTCAAAGATTGAGCGTGTGAATACTTTTGAGGTCTAATCAGACCTGAAACAGAGCTTTTGTGGTTATGAATTCTTTCCCTGCTGTTTTTAAAGCCTTATTGAAGAGCATGAAAAATAGAGTCATGTGATAAAATATTGAACTGTATTGTTATCATAATCCACCAGGCTGGATGTAAGCAAATATTAAACGGGTAGCACCTTTGTTTAAAAGATGTAGTCATCATTCTTTGCTGATAGAATTGTGGCTGCAACTGTTCTTATTAAACAGTCAGAACCTATTTTCTTTGAACAGTCTCAGGTGGATCCAGAATCCATAACCTTTAGAAACACGAGTATATATAGAAAACATCTGTAAAGCAAATAACCTGTGTTTGTGTTTTAGCTGCACAGGTGCTGGGACATAGATAACACGCATGAGAAGATGCAGTTGTTATAGGTTCTACTACAGACATTTGATTAGTTAGATACTGCAGGACTCTGATTTATTTAGGTACGCACACTTACACAAAGTCCAAGATCTTATGAAGACGTTATCATTAGCCTTTTGGAAGCAAGCATGACCTACTGTCCTCAATTATCATCGTTGTTTCTTAAATTAACCCAGGCTTAAATTGTCCAGGTGTCCTCCCTAATCCTGGACATAAACTGCATCAGACTGCATCTTCTGTGTATATAACTGTATAGGAGAGCAAAGACAAAAGAAATCACAGCTGTGAGGCCTGTTCAGGCCTGAATAATTGGACAGCGCAGCCACGTTTTTCCTGGGCTTCTGCCCCAGAGCACTTCCTGTTGTCTCAATAACAGGCAGCTACTGCAGCGAGGAGAGGGAGGCAAACACAGTGAGCAGTAACAAGACCCCACTGACCCACTGAGGACAGACTCTCCTTGACTCCTGCCTCTTCTTGGATGTGCATAGCGGGGCATAGAGAGCGTAGTGTTGGTATTTTGTATAACTGCTCTTTGTGTTCTGTCACACTCAGTGAATGAGGTTTTGTTAAATGCACCATCTTGTCATTTGACTGTTTGAACGGGGCAGCTGATGTCATAATGCAATAGATGATGCAACCCTGTACGTGCCATTTGGCTGAAATTAAAATTGCAAGCAGTTGTTTAAATATTGAAAACTGAGCAGATTGGATTTGATTGTGTCTGAAAGTGAAGACAGAATAGCAGGACCAAAGGTGATATGATAACTGTGTTTTGACACTGAGGTAGTTTAATTACATCAAATATGTGGCACATTGCATTGTTTTCTTCTGAAAAGCCCTGATACTTAATATGAGTTTTCTGTGCATGTTGAGAAGTCTACAGAGCAACATTTTGTACTTTTATCAAATGTTGGATACTGCATGCAGCCATTCTTTGAACCTAAAGCTGAAATGTCTAATAACACTGATTGGAAAATACTTACTGTTTGTAAGTAGGTTTTCATTAACAACCACCCCTCACCTAACTGCAGTTGGGAAGACAAATATTCTAGTCCCAAAACTAAAGCTATGCCTTAAATCACTGTAGCTGTGTCAGGCTGTTTGGGATGCTGAAACAAAAAGCAATATTTTGATTAATATTTTGATATTTTGTTTAGGAAGTCAACTCAACGAATGGCATACAGCCATCTCTGTATGTTAATTTTAACATTGAAGTAAATATACATTTAGCAAAATACATATGTCAGACATATTGTCTTCTAACCAAGGTTTGTTTTCTTGACACAGATTTAAACACAATCAAAGCCAATAACAGTCCAAAATGGTGGTGTGCTTTTTCTGTGTTGACTGATGCCAGGGATGGTCTCATGTCCTCTATAATATCAGTCATGAACGGTTGCATGCAGTTTATCTTCATTGAAGCATTACTCTTTATTGGCTGATAAAGAACATGCAGGCAGTTGTACTAAGGAACAGTTTGAGGTCACTGCGCTTGTATTCATTGTCTATATCATGAATATATTTGCTTTGGTGAGACAAGGTCTAAATAATGTCTCCATTGTGTGTGTCCATTGTGAGGCCGATGTTCATTTGCATACCACGTGTTGCAGAGGCCACAGCGTGAGGTTCAGAGTATGACTCTGATGTTTGCATATTCAGTGGGACTATGGCCTGACTGCTCTTCAGATAGATCTCTCCTCCTCATAGGTCATCATGAGCCATTTCACACAGCAAACAGAAGCTAAATGCATTTCAAAGCAGCTTGTTAATAAGCTTTTAATAAAGTATGTTGTGCAGGTGTATGTTGGGATGGTACTTTCACTTTAGCAGGAATTACCCAGCCTGCTCTTTGATTGCTATTTTTGTCCTTGGTAGAAGTAGAAAAGCTCATGTTATTTTTAACCAGGGATGTGCAAACTGTAGAGGTTCCGTAATGAACAGTATTACCTGTAAAAAAACAGGTAGGTACTGGTTAAAGGGAAAGAATTTGGGCAGGTAATCAAAAGGTCCCTTTTTTACTGAGATTAAATGTACTCATGGCATGCTTGGTCAATCGAAGGAGTGTGTCAAGACAATCAAAGTTAGCATAGACTATAGAAACTCATAGGTATCTATATATATAGATATCTTGTCCCACTTCTGTTTTAAATGGCTTAATATAACAGACAAAATTGTGCATATTTTGGCTAAGAGATTAAGGTGGGATGGTTTTAAGTGCTCTGACTTTGGTGCTGCAGTAAACGTGGGCCAGCAGTGCAGGTTCTGTCCTGCCATCTGATGATTTTGCTGTCTGCTCCCAGCCGAGTATCTCTCAGCAACAGTTGCTATGCGACTTCCACACAGGAACTGTCTGAGAGGAGGGCTCAGATAGTCTCAGAGAGGCACTTACATTTTCATGATATTGTTGAAACATGTTTTATAATCTCACTCTCATCTCAAGCTGTTATTTTCTTGCCTCATATCTAGAGAATTAATTGCTTACCTTTGTATTAAAATGTGCAGTCTCAGGACCCCACACACAACTCTTAACACAAATCTCTCTTTCTCTCTCTCTCCCTCTCTCTCTCCTCATCACACTTGAGCATCATCACACTTGACCAGACATATATGCATATAAGGGTGTAGCATATTCTTCATAATACACCCTTAAAGGTGTATTATCATAATACACCCTTAAAGGCTAGCAATGGCAACCTAAATATGAAAAAAATAAGCTTTTGAAAATATAAGACCCCACCTTCCCTTAATAGCATACTCCAAAGCCACGCCTCCTCCAATAGTGCGCAGAGGTATGCAAATCATTTGACAGGCATGTAGGACATCCTATCATTGCATTCAGACCGAATGCAATGATTGGACGAACATGTTATGGTCCTGCGCCATCTACAGATGATGTAGAATTATTAGAATACTTTATTTGTGATTGCTGTTAGGATGTTAAGAGACTTTCAACCAGCCCAACAAAATGTTTCTGGAAAAGATCACCTGGTTTTAGACTTGAGTGAAAATAAACAGGCACATCATGTTATTATTGTTTAAAGCTAGTTGCTGTTACCCAAGCAAATTTCTGACAATTCCTAATCTTGTCATTCATTGGAACAGAGCTTTTGTGCTGTTGATAGCTTCCATTCAATCAGCTC
>JAZGTK010008281.1:0-18449 GCA_036877625.1 Ambastaia sidthimunki
TATAAAAGCGTTTTTGTAAAATATATTATTAATACACAGTTCACATTATTTGCTTTCTTAGTACATTTCTGAGCTGTTTTTGTCATTTTTGTGGGTGTTTTTATCTTGAGTCCTGGTTCATGTCTGACTGCTGGGTTTGTGGTCTCAGAGATAAATGATTTGTGCACATTTGTCATGTGACTCTGCTGCAGTCAGTAACTTTTGCCTTCCTGTCCTCATCTCGGTTTGAAACGTTATGTTGCAGGTTTACTTTACATACTTTTCATTACATATGTTGAAGTCAAACTGGCATTTCTTTAGAAATCGCAGCTGACAGCTCAAATGATAGAATATGATTTTAAACGTACTGTTGGGAATCAGTGTAAGGTAAGAAGACTATTGAAAACAAAGATTTATTATGTACTTGCACTATTTGTGCTTGCAACTTATTTTTGTTAATTTTTTATTCTAATTGCTGCTATACGTCTTTAGACTTAAACACCTAAATAATACAATGGGATCTTTGTGATTTATATGTTGCCTTCGTAACAATTTTGTCAGAATACAGCTAGTTTAAATGGACATTAATGCAGTTTTGCCAGCATAAGGCAGATCAACTAACCAACCCATCCCTGACCACTCGTGTTTGTCATGGGCAGCTGTCGCTCAAAAGCTGATGTTTCGTCTATATCTTCTGGTAAGTTAGGGTCATACGGGTCACAGCACTGACGTGTGGACCTGCAAACTTCACAAAACATGCGGGTATGACATTCATTACCACCCGTATGTTACTTCTGGCACGTGTGACGGGTCATCGGGTCACCAGTGATCATCTCGCCTTCATGTTGGCTGAGCCGTTGAATGTTTTCACAGGCAGGACTTTTTAGGTGGTCCCTAAATAGTAATTGGTCAGGAGGGTCGTACGGCTTTCTCTGAGTGTGAAGTGAGATGAACTCTGACCTGTGTTGATAGTGTCAAATTTACACCCTGCAGCGCAATGAAACGTGTTGCTGTGTGGCTCAGCTCGTATGTCTGCAGCCCCCTGGTGGTCGCTTTGATAACCGCATTTCAATGGGAGGATAATGGAGATCCGTGTATCATCATTTAGTGATCGATTATTTTGTCGGTTGTCAATTGTCTGTTGCTCATCCGTGTTATGATCTGTGTGTGTAAGGGTGTGTGTGTGTGTGTGTGAATTGATTATTAAACATACTAAATGATGTATATAGGTGAAAATGCATATAAATGTTTAGAAATATATATGTTGCATATAAATGCGTATAGGTTTAGAAATGTCTCATACTGTGTTCAGTAAGAGTGAATGTACTATGTTTAACATATTCATGTAGTGCTGTGATCATTTTAACTAGCTCTGCTGTGTCACTGAAAGAAAACCTGTTTAATGTGGATTTACTGAAGTCATCAGTCACTGGTCAGTATGAATGCTTTTAAAGTCCACACTGGTGTTTATTTCCTTTGGAAACTTTCCTTATAAAACTGGTGTTTTTTTCCTTTGGTCAATAATGAAGAATGAGTAATTTCGTCTGTAGTGTTTGCTTGGGTTGTTAAATAATATTAATAATCGTTTTAACGAGGGTCTGTCAGAGTTTTTAGCACATACGACCACATGAGGGAGACAAAACATAACAGTTCTTCATCAGATCAGCCAAAAATCGTTTTTAATTAATACTTGTTATTTTTGATGTGAATTTACACGGTACAGATAAATTTCAAGGTTTTGTGCTTAAATCTCTCTTAACTCAGTAAAAGCTGCTTATTGTTTAAAGACAAGATTAGCAATTTGTGTCAGAAACATGTTTTATTATGCTGATTAAAAGTCTCTTCACATCCTGATAGCATCACTAAGTAAAGTGGTATAAATATATTCATATAAATATATATCTTCTGTGAAAAGCGCAGGGCCATTAAATGTCAGTTTCGTGTTGGAACTGAGCTTAATAAAAGGTTTAACATTCTTTAACCTGATTTTCTTAAGCTATCATTTGATTCTCATAAGTAGCTCCGGCTATTAACCTTTCCTTGTCCATGTTAGCAAATGTCTGTGAGACAAAGGAAGGGTGGGTGTTTTTCTCTTGTGTAGTTCTGTGTGTGATGGGGCGTCACGGGCCTCTTCTGAGCTTTTACAGCCGCTACAAGTGGAAAGCACAAAGGCTTAATTGAGATGAAGTGGGCAGTGGATTAGTATAGATGCTGGTAACTGCCCTCATCCTGGCTGACAATAGAGGCCTCTGACAGGGGCCAGTCGGCTGCGAGCCACCAGCATCCTCTCTTGTGTTTCAAGGACCTGTGTGTTTGCCTCCATACCACTCCATCAGACGAGTGCTTGTGACAGTTCACATTGATTATAATTTCTTATCATATTGGTAGACATTATGACATTATGACAAGGGTCAACCATATACTGAAGGTATATTTTAACAGAAAGACTGTTCTGAGGAAGATGGTGTTTTTCATATTATATATGATATTTTTTATTTTGTTTGTGAAGGTTATGTTTCATTCTTGTTTTGCTGTTTAAATTTTCCATTTCCATCCATTTCAATCAGGCAGTTTTGTTATATTTCCTAAAACACAGCTGGTTACATGTTTTCTAATTTTACTTATGCATTATATAGAAAACAAACGTTCTGTTAGTAATATTAACTCTATTTTTATATCGAGCATTTGAGCCAGTTTCAGAGGGAAAGTAGCCATAGATCCCTACGGACCCCAATTAGGTCTCACCACATTCTTTCATTAACAAGTGTTCTGAATTTAGGCACTGAGAGGTGTGAATCTCTCCATCCCTCAGCTTCCAGAACCACAATATTAGAGCAAACGTGTTCTCAGCTGATTACAGACTGTGTGTTTCTAAAATTGTTTTCTTAAAATTGCCTAAATGTTTTCAGAAAATGTTCTTCTTTTTGCATCCTAAAAGAAAATGATTAACAAATGGTAAGTAACTAAAAGAGGGTTCTACAAATATATTAAAAAGGGTTTTATTTAAGCAACAGAGGTCTATAATAGCTATTTAAATCTATCATTTATTTAAATATCCGTAGATAGTGTTCCTGTAGCTCAGTAGGTAGAGCGTTGTGTTAGCAGCACATACGGTTATGGATCCCAGTGAACACATTCATGGTATGGCTGTATAAACCGTATTTACGACAGAAAATGACTTGACCTTCTGACAATGTCCCTTATAAAACAGCTAATCCAGTTTCTAAATGTCCTTGGTTCAGAAGTTGCTGCTGGCTAATAGGTTTTTATTTGAGCATGAATCTGTCACAGCCAACAGATGGTGCTGATTCCACATCCGTGAGGCTTCTGGCACGACCCGGCGAGTCTTTGTCTTCATGATGATGCTCAGATCTCTCGCTAAGTAGCTCCTCGGGGAGGTTCTTGTAATGGCAGTTTTAACACTAGATGCTTCCACCGCACGCAGCTGCTGCTGGGACCGCTTCACTGTTAACCTGTCAAATTTCAGAAGTGCCCCAAATGCCACCGTCTCTAACTGCAGGAAAGATGCCAGCAAAGAAAACTCACCGCAACTGCTGGATTTACTCTTGGGCGGATTCAGAGACTCAGAGGAAGACGTCATCGTTGAAGGACTGTGCTGGAATAGTTTCTGGGAAGATTTCGATTAATCTGATTTATATTCCGGCAAAATGAGCGAATCTCGCAAAACCTGTGAGGAACACATCCAGGTCACATTTCACTCCAGCATTAAAAGAAGATTTAAGGTTAATTAAGTAATTAATTTACAATTAATTGTTAAATTTGAGTTAACAATTAATAGTTAAATATCTAAAAGATCCTAACATTTATTTAATGTTCTAATTTATTTTGAGGTAAAATATGAACTGGGCGTGTGCTTGACAGGTTTCATGAGAGTCATTATTCTCTCTTTCTTTGTGTGATATGATGGGAGGATCAGGCCTGGAAGAGGAATTGGCTGCCTTTCCAAATATGGAAAATCCAGAAAGAATGATGTTCTTATAACTAAGCAATATTTTTACAATGTCTAAAAATGGCCATTTTAATCATTGTTAACATTTTGGTTACTTATGGAAACGTTCTTACAACTCTCCTTATGTCTTTAAATGTCAAATAAGAAGAGTAAGGCTGTGTTGGGCTTCAGCTGAAGTGTAGCTAATATTACACATGATGCGAGACCCGCGGGGCACAAACAGAAAAGATGCTCTGACCTCTTGGTGACCTCACCTCATAAAAGTTCAGAGGAAGTATTTCTTTCAGAGTGTTTAGCTGCCCGGAGCCACGAGCTGGTGTTTTAAATGAGTACAGTACACTGTACTTAATGCAGGATGAGCCATCAGGATTATAAAAATCTCACATGAAGATAAATAAGCCCACAGGCCACAGCTGAGCTTTGAGAGAAGCTTCACTGTGTGTGAGTTACAGAGAGCAGGTTCACCTCAGATTCACACAGGAGCAGAAACACCAGCTTCTCAGATGCTGCATCTTTGCTTCATTCATCAGCAGATTTTTAAAGGTATAGCTCACCCCAAAACGAAATAAAAACATTGATGGTGCTTTTGTATGTTTTTATAAGCTTAACATATCCAGGGTTGTATAAAGATTAATTGCCTCATTCAATATTTTTCCTTTTGTGTTTCACAGATGCAAGAAGCTCATGAGGTTTGGAATGGCATTAGGGTGAGTAAATAAGACATCCCTGCTTAATTCTGAAGTCTGTCTCTCTCTTTCCAACAGCAAAACTGTGTGTTGTTGACTGTGAATAGATGACGAAGTGTTTTCTGAATGTTCCTGTCACACTTCTCACCATGTCTTTCCCGAGAACAACTCGTATAGGATTCTTGAGAGTAAATCATCTCCAGAAACGAGACGCATTAGAGAGAATCTCGCAGCTCGGAGGAAACGCGGCAGACGCGACGAATCCATCATATCTTTACCCCTACCAGACGAGATTGATTTCAACTGCAGGAGCAATTAAACGGAAGCTCATTTTCAGAGAGAAGACATTAAAACTATCAGGGAAGACACAGCTGATGTCTAACAGAGACTTTTCACTTTCTATCTCAGCAGCTCTTTGAATCCAGCAGCGCAGAAGTCTGGAGCCTGGAGTTTCAACCTCGCATTCCTGCTGCAGATTGCAGAGTTTTATGCGCTGCACACTGGTCTCCTGGCTACTCTTGCGATAAATGCCATCAGTGGCAGGCTGGCAGCACAGGGTATGAGCATCACAGCTAATGCAAATCACTGGGGAGATGAAGCAAAACAGTCTGTTTAGTAAACAACAGCATTGCAATGGAAAGATTGTGTTCCCAGAGATCATTAGAGTGTAATGGAATTAATGCACAAACAGTAAAAGCGTTCTTAAGCTATGTTAGAAATTAACTTCTTTTTATTCAGGGGCAATGTTTGCCCCCAAAGGTGATTTTACTGACAACAAAAAACACACACAGCATGTCACCTATTTACTGTATGTCAAGTGCAAAAGATTAATGATCAGTCTGCAAAAACACTTTCCTACAGTTTGAAAGCATATCATCATCATATAAAAAGATTGCTATTGTATAACGTACAAGAATATATTACATTTACCTGCAGACACTGTTGTGGAGTCTTCTGAAACACTTGAGACTTTAATGTCCAAATGCTGGAACTAAGCGATTGTTATCATAAAAATATGAAACGGTTTTTTTTAAACAACTGTGCTCTAAAACTCAGTTCCTGTGTTACAGTGTTCAGTGCCGACTGTATGTATTCATGTAATTATTTTTGAATCACAAACCCACTTTTAAACCTAAGTTTACTGTTAACCTGTTAACTGACCTGATAATCTCCCACAATCAGCCCACAATGATCTCCAGTGAAAGGTCTGGTGTGCAGGTGACTGTATGTTTGCCAAGTAGGACGTGTCTCTGGATCCACACTGTTGCTTCTGGAACGACCTTTTTAACAACCAATCACATAGTTTTAGGGTTGATGTTGGGTTTAAGCACACGACTGGTTTAGGGGCTTACATACAATCTTTCCCTTTGATTTAAGTCTGAGGTTCAAGGTCCTGTAAATGACTGATGGAGCTGCTCCTCACGTTACGGTATAAATAACTTGCGGTGGTACATTAATTACCACCTCTGACTGGATCTCGCCCCGATCGCACCCCCGTCTAATGGCAAAGCCTGTCAAAGCATCAGTGGGAACCATGACACCTTCCTGTGAGAATAAAGTGAGGAGAACAGCGAGCGATCCACCATCAAAATGCTTCCAAAGAAAAACAAGAGACATGAGATGAGGTGCAAACCTTGGCACCTTTCTGGGTGTGGGTGGAAGATGTGGGGCTAGACATGTTGTCATGAATCTGTCATCGTAACGTTCGTCCTCGATGTGTTCCACCCCCTCCTTCCATCAATCCTCCTGCTCAGTGTCACCTGCCTTAAAATCCTTTTAATCTAACATCTGTCATCTGATTAACAGTTAACTTACTAGTCGAGTTTTCAAATATGACTTTTCTTAAAATTGCAGTTTTGATTTTAATTTGAACTTTTGATCTACAAATCTAATTTGTTTTGTTTGCACACTATATGATTGAATGGAATTTTAACAATGGACTAAACACAAGGAAATATGTGAATATATTAAAATGTAAATAAAAATACTTCATGCTTTTTTTTCTTCTTTAGTTTTATTTTGTTTAGTTTTTCTTCAGTTTACTTTAAGTTTTTTAATTTGTTTCAGTTTTGGTGAACGATAATAACTTTGGGGCCAGAGATTGATGGTGTCTGTGTGAATGAGTAAGAACATCATACGCTGGTAAGGAGACCCTCAGAGTGACTTTGAAAAGCCCTGCAGTAATGCTCTGTAGATCTGCATTCAGGCACAGCGGGAGACAGACCCTCAACAAACTTCTCTGATTGCCCCCATTCGTCAAATTTCCTTGTTCCTATTACTGCCAGAACTTGTTTGTGTTTTGCATAGAAAATTTAAAACCATGAAATCTTTAGAAACTTCTGCTTTCTTATTCACAGAGACTCGACACAGAATTCAGTGCTCTGCACACATTCAACATCAACATGTACAAGATAAAACATCCAAATATAGTTAAATACAGATATTTCATTATATATTTAAATGTAAAGGATAGATGAGTGTTGTAATGCTTAATTAAAGATGAAACGTGATTTGGTGCTATTAGGATCTTGGAACATATTTGTTCTGATATTTGAGCTGGTTGATGGTCATACTGAAATCACCCATATAAGGAAACAGATAGTGTTTGGGAATGTTTTGAGAATGTTGCAACAATGTTGATAGGCTTCAGACCTCTGCACCAGAATCCTGCATGCTTGTCTTTGGTGAAATCTTGTTATAATAACTTTGTGTTGTGCATTAAAGCTCTTTCCTCCAGACCTGCAATCCTCAGCTGCAGTAACACACCAGACAGGACGAGAGATGAGTTTCATGAAAGCTTGCTGACCGTGATGGTCCACAGCTCATATCCTTTCATTCTCACTGGAGTTATCAAAAACTCTCTCTCTCTCTACTTAAGAATACCATTTTGATATGATATATAACATTAAAGAAACGTTTTCGTATGTTATTGCAAGAACCTTTTTGATAGCTGAGAGAACCTTTAGAGAATGTTAGCCAATGTTCTGTGAATGTTTCCTGTTAGTTGGGATCATAGCTGGTGCTGTTGCTGAATTTAGAAACATTACATTGAATTTCTAACAGGCTGTAGATTTGAAATGAATGAAGTAAAACATTGCATTTTATGTTTTATATAAATTACCCTTAAATATTTTAATATCCACAACAAATGGAACTTCAACTTACAGTATGAATTAAAAGGAAGTTCATTCCTGAATTCAGAACTGTCCAGACCTGATTTGCATGGTGTCCAATGTTACATTTTAGTGTTTATGGAAGTTTTGGCAGATGAGTTGAGAGTAAACATTTGCTGAGTGCAGTTGTAAAAATTATGACCTGATTAGAGGTTCTGCTAATTTCTTTAGAAGCATTATGATGGATTTGGTGTTGTTCTTCCTCAGATATAAAGACATTATTTGATTTCAGTCTGTTTGTACAGACTGCCGCCTCTGAGGTATTGAATATTTCATCAGTCACATAAATAATGCTCCAGTGGCCTGTTTCCACAGGCATTTTACACACAATAGAGGAACAGAAGGGAAAACAGAGTCTGTAGGTTCAGGGTTACACCCCTCAGAGAGAGTTGTATTAAACAACTGCTATTTCTTACAATAAAGTACAAATACAAATGGAATAAACATGTTCAACAGAGTTTTTTTTATTAAAAATATTTTGTATTCACCCTCACAATGTGCCAAACCCATATGAGTTATTTTCTTCTGTGTAGCACAATAGATGTTGGGCTGAAGTAAATAATAGCAGCTCAAAAGAGTTGATATGGTTTATAATTTCATAAGCTACAATCATATTTTCATTCCTACTCCTTACAAACAGATTCACAGCCGGAAAAGGCCTCAGGAACGTTCTCTCAGGAACACAGTCTGTCCTGAGTCATGTTTAAATCAGCTCAGAGGAGTATTGTGAGTTTGTAACTCTGGTTAGAAACACGGATCCTGTGATTAAATCTCTGATCGTGACATCACAAATGAATGAGATCGCTTTTAGCAGTATATGAAAAAGCAATTAAATATCTACTGAATCTCAACCATTCAATGAAAATCATCAAATGTATTAACATGTTTTTCTGTTGTGCTATAGAAAGGGTCCAAATGATGCTGTCCTGCACAATTTTGTGGTAATGTGGTAACAGGATGTACATGTGTGAATACGTTTGCATAATAATTCTGACACAAAATTTGGGATTTGTACCTCTAATGCTTTTAATAGAAAAGTAACGAGACAATATTGAAAGTGTTAGTAAACGCACGGCTGACATTGTCAGAAGGAGCATTTAAAGGTCGCTGCTATTCATCAGCAAGTGTTTTGCATCATAAAAGCCTGTAAAAGAATTATTTACATGTAAACAAAGCAAAAGACGCCGCAAACCGCAAAACTGTTGTACATTTCCGATTTGAGCTCCTAAGCTTGATGGATAATGTCTTAAAACAAACACAGGTTTTTTATTTCGTCGAGCTACAGTTGTAGTAAAGCTTAGTTTCTATAGATATTTAACCAACATTTAAATTGCGGTGGAATGATGGTTTAATGAAGTCAGAAACATCAGGAGGGAGAAATGAGAGAGTGGAGATGCGCTGTCGTGTAAAAACAGAGAGAAACGACAGGATGAGAAACACACACACACTCATCATTTAATGAATGAAGTTTACGCGCGTCCCGGCGCAACTGTTTGGAAACGCGCTCTTTTACTTTAGCGTCAATCTGAGCGCGTTACTCTGTTACTCACCGAGCTCACATCAATATATTTCATATAACATTAATAAACTTCTTTTCTCTGCTCACAAAATCAACACATCATTGGCGTCATTACGGTGATAAATGAGGCGTTGTTTTTTTTAGCGCACTGGGGTTTTTGGTTCAGGTTAGTATCGTGTCGTTTCGTCCCTGCGGTGCATCTGTGTAATAAACTGACAGTATAATAGAGCGTCTGCCTTTATTATTATTCTCAGTGTGGAATGAGGGTGTCTGACCCAAAGCAGTATTCCAGGGAACGTTCTCAGAACATTGGCTATCGTTCTCTTAAAGTTCTCCCAACGTTATCAAATAACGTTCTGCAGCAACATAAGTAAAAGTTTTTGTGTGTATTAAAAAAGTCATTCTTGTTAGTGCAACGTGTACGAAACATTATAGAATTAAAAGTTTGACCAGGTAATAATGTTAATCCAACGTCTAAAAAACTGAACTATTTGACGTCCCCAGAACATTCAAAATACCATGTTTAACGTTTTTAAGTTTTGGTACTTAAACACATTTGGGAAACGTTCTTACATGCTAACATTGTTAGCTGGGATTGTTCGCTTCCTTCACTCTTTTCATCCAGTTTCATGCTGTTTATTTACACCTGCAACAATACGTGGTAGATATATAGTTTCTATATAGAGAGAGAGTCTGTTTTAATGTCACTCTCACTGAATTCTGGTAAAGTTGTGAGTGTGATTTGAATGGAAGTAAATGTTAAGTGAATCAGTCCTGCTGAGGCTCCCCACAGAGCCGTATTACACCCTGATTTGGTTCTGAAACACCATCATGGGCTCATATGGAAGTCCTTCAGCATGGAGATAAGCTTGCCTCCAAGCCATGCTGTCAACACAACATGAAATTACAGTGTGTGCTGCCTCATTAAAGATGCTCAAAGTCTTAAAACGAATTAAACCGAGACCCCCAAACCAGGTGACACACATCATATTTCTATGATGATCTATGATGTCAGAGTTACTGTAAAGAGATGTTCACACATTCACAGAAATTTGAGATTTTCTTCATCAATTGCCAGGCCTACCCAGCTAACAAGGAACATCCTTAACACGTTGGCTAATGTTCTCTAAAGCTCTCTTAAAGTTGCCAAAAATTTCTTGCAGTAACATTATTAGAACTTTTTTAACCTTATATATCCTATATATCAAAAATGTAATTCTTAAATAGTGGAATGTTTTATAAACGTTACTAAAAATACAACATCTGAACAACTAGACCTTTTTAAACGTTCCTAGAACTTTTTTACCATTTTTGTTACTTAATGGAAAAGTTAGGAAAACTTTCTTACAATCTTAAATTGTTGGCTGGGTATTTTGTCTTTTGCTTGGTCACTCCAACTCTTCATCTTACATTCTACAGCATACTTTCTTCATTGCATACTTCAGATAGTGTGTGTTATGTGTGTGTATTTGACTGCAGCACTGGCCCTCAGGCTAATAACCTCCAGCTGTCAGAACAGCGACGAGGAACACAGCAGTCAGAATCACATTCCATATGGTTTTCAAGGGTTTTCCAAGGCTTTCTCCTTTCTCCTCCTCCGGCTCCACCCGGGAACAGCTGAGGCCGACCTGGATATGCGCTGTGCTTCCATGTCTCAGTGCCCAGCCTCAGGATCCCTCATTTGTTTAGGATATTGTGTAATTTCACAACTCACAACTTTCAAACTGAACTAGGGAGTGAAGTACTACTTGTTTTCCAAATAAGCGAGACGATATGTACACACTGAATTTGAAGAGCAGTTCTCTATAAAAAGAAGATGTTAGCATCATTTACTCTCCGCCAACTCCATATTCTTTATTTTTGTTATCTGTGACCCAAAACACAGAATGAAATGTTAAGCAGAATTCCTGATTTCCATTTTCCATACAAGGAAAATCAGTGGAGATGCATGCATCAAAGTTCCAAAAGAGACCATACAGCTTTTATTACATTATTCCATATGACTCATGTGCTCGTATGGTTTCGGAAAACCTGGAACACAAGACAGGCACGAGATACTGTAAAAAAGTTATGCACAAATCATGGACACTAAACTGTGAATAACACACACGAGGCCAGTGCTCAGAACAGCTCACAAAATGTAGGTGTAAAAATAAAATGTGATAAAACAGCAACAAATAAGAGAAAAATTGTTCTTTTTATCTCCTTGTATAACACGAGTTTCACACCTCAGCTGAATAGACATTGAACAGGCGTGTGTGTGTGTGTGTGTGTGTGTGCGTGTGTGTGTGGGTGGATGTTGGTCTATGAGTGTAAATGTATACGCTCACACTCCATCAACACGACTGGAGTTTGCAACAGCTTCTTACTGTACTTTATGTAGTTATAGAAAATGTTATATTTATATAGAGAGAATATTATATTATATTTGCATACTGACACTTGACTAACAGTGTTGATGTTGGTGATGAGTAACATCTTGGTTGTCTAGCTTCTCTTACTAGGTTTATTTACTGGTCACTGTTGTGTTGGCAAAACACTCATGACCCTCTTCCACACAAAATCCCACCTTATTAGTAGGTCCAGAACAGTTCCACAGTCCAAGTGCACACTACAGAGGGGAAGAGCGGTCAGAAATGGAGAAGAGAAAGAAGAAAGAGGGGAAGGATCTTCTAATGCTATCTGTAGCTACATGAAGGCCTTCAAAGCCTCCTGATACAGCTGAAATAAACACACCCTGTCTCAAAGCACTTTCTCAAAGACAATAAAGTTGATATGAAACTAATGTGTTTAGTTTTGTGGGGAAGTTGTGTGAAATTTGTGTGACCTGCTCATTCTTTATTGAAACCATTTATAATAATTTAAAACACGAGTAAAATCATCAGAACTATTACGTATTGTAAATATGCAAACGATGCACATTTATGGCGTGAAGTTTGCACTAGACTTCACACATGTATTAAGCAGGTTTGGGTTTGTGCACATGCTGTTGTGTTAAAACAATTAGTGATGTGTGTTTGTGTTCACGCTCGGCTGATGTGTGTGTGTTACAGACGATGGGATGTGATGCTGGCAGTGTTCAGCAGCTGGTTGAGAAACAGTGGCTCTCCTCTCAAAGCTCATGAAATCAGCAGCCCTGCTCCCACCTGGCGGCCCCCGCTGATGCCGTCCTGCCTGAGAGAGATCACGTCACATCAGCTTTACTGCTTCACTTCTCTCCTCCAGACGCCTGCGCCAGCGAACAGCTGCATCGCATCTTCCCTGAATGCACACATGTGCATGTACACATGCTTGCATGCACCTCTCATAAACAACCGTCTGCCTCTTCATTCAAGGTTAGACAGTAAATGTGTTTTTAGTATAAGTTTTAATATAAGTCAACAGCTACAAAAGTGTCTGTACCGTCAAATCAAGAAATATTGGCAAACCCACCACTGAACTTATTATTTTGACAAAGTATAAATTATATGACCTCAAATTAGAAGACAAAATTAAAACTATAAAAACACACCAACCAGTTTGGCCTTTTTTATTGAACTCAACAGTGAAATATGAAAAAAATACTAATTACTTTGATATTGCCAGGTTTTTATTAATTTTATTTTAGTAAATATGTGAGTGTTGGTGACAGAAATTAATAATTTCAGAAATGTATCTTTTTTTAATTATTAAATCTTCCTTCTTTCAATACAGTAGTAATGTTTTTATATATTTTTAATTTAATTAAAATTATTATTATTTTTAAAGATCCATAATTATATTTCTGTTTATCTGGACTTGAAATTGTTTAATTCATATGCTGCATTGATTCACAGAATGTGTGTGAAATAACATAAAAAAATTCATGCTTACAGCTGTGATGTTATTCTGTAGCATAACACACTCTTGTTTGTGTGATATTTCTGTATTATCTCCTCCAGATTCAGCTGAAGTGAGTTTTCATACATACATCTCAACTTAAAACAATTTGATCATCTGTCACGAGCTGTCAGTCAATGTGGTTCAATAAAAATGTTAACTCAGGGTAAAAAAATGTACAGTGTAAACTGAACACCCAGTATAACATTTTTCTAACCCAGGGTTAAATATGAACAAAATATAAAACAAAAACATAAAATAATTCACATCTGAAAAGCTTTAGTGTGTCATTAGGAGAGTAAATCGTGCAGTTCTGATGAAGATACTGAGTTTTGAAGCACACATACAAACATTCATCCAGCTGTATCAACAAATACTGTTTAAAACGGGGTCTGTCTAACTTGGTCATGGTGTGGGAGGACAAAATAATCCACAGAAGTGTTTTTGAACTACTGATACGATGGGAAAATGCATTAGGGCAACAGGCAGATAAATATTTCTGGTTATATGAAGCTACAGTATATTATGGTGCTGAGAAAAGAGGAATCGAGCCTTTGCACTGATGTCATCACAGACCCTCCTAATGACCTCATTCAGATCTCATTCTGACTCTCTGAGGAAGTTCAGGGCTGAGTAACTGTTGTAACCAGGAGTCACAGGATGTTTTGTTTTGTTGTTATGTGGCCTCTGTGAAAATACACAGACATCATTTCATCTGTTTATTATTTACTGTTATTTGTTTCCTTTAGCTGTGGATTAATACAGTGGCTCTCAGCTGGTTCAAAAATAGGTCTCAGGTCTGTTCTGTCTGGGTTTGTGACCACAGCAGGGCAAAATGTTAAATTAAATAACCAAATCATTGTCGTACTTAGGAAAGAAATTGGCTATTTCTAAGGAAAAGTAAATGGTTCTCATTTAGTCTGTTGTTGCCATCAAAGGGTGCGTCCAGTTAAACTCAACTGTGTTATATTTTAAAGCAAATCTATCTGCCACTTGGTAACAGGGAACATTCTCAAAACACCTAAAAACAACCTCTCTCAAAGTTATCAAAAGCGTTCGCAATAATGTTAGTAGAACAAAAATATACATTTTTAGCATTTTTGTTACTAATGGAAACGTTATGGAAATGTTCTCACAACTTAAAACTGTTAACTGGGAAAATAGCCAAGTTGGGCTGATGCTGATATTCTGATCCATGAAACCCAAAACACAGACATTTTTAATACAAACACTTTTGCGCATTATAGTTTTACTGACAAGGTTTTACATTGCCAAAGTATTAATGAACAACATGTATATAATTATCTATAAAATCACTCCTATAATTAAGGTATAAGTCACTTCTTTCTCTTTCTCTCTCTCCAGGGGTGTCGAGCAGCCCCTCCTCAGGTCTTCAGTCTCTTTGCCTGTGGCTGGAACAGATGTTGTGGAGCAGGGGATTCTGGGTAGTGAGGGCTGAGGCACCGCTGGCAGTCATGCTCACCCTCAGCACAGCTGCTTCTCTCCATGCAGCTTCTGAAAGAGAAAAACAGACAAAATTTCATCTCAGAGCCTCTTCCTGTAAGTTACTTTCATAACAGAATGACACACACACATGTGAACAAACTCCATTTTGTATCCATCAGGGTGGATGCTGTATAATGACACATTCTGAATCGATTAGCAGAAAAGCCCAAGCAGCTCTCAAAATATGGTTTTATTACATCTTCTCTCCAGCAGGACAGGCCTGAAGCTCATTCATAACAACACTGTTGGCTACAAAACAGTTTTGGAACTGAATACTAAGACAAAAACAGTCTGATAATCTGTGATAAAGTGATAAACGATAACTAAATCACTGAAACAGATGCCCTCCCAGCTAACAGGAACCGTGTTATGTTCATGTTCTCCTACAAGTTCTCTCAAAGTTTTAAAAATGTTCTTGCAGTCACATTAGTAGAACTAGTGTTATACATCATATATCAAAAACATTATTCTTAGGTTGTTAGTGGAACATTTTAAAACGTTACAGAATTTCAAAAATGTCAATAATGTTAAAACAATATCTAAAAAAATTGATGTTTTGAACGTTCCTAGAATGTTCACAATAACTTTTATTATGATTTTGTTATTTTATGGAAATGTTAGCCTTAAATTGCACTATTTAATGTAAAATATCTTGCTCATTATTTTATTTATTATTTACATTCATTTGGCAATTTTACAACTTGAAATCTGTCCCAGCCATTTAAATCAGTGCATGCTGGACTGTTTTGTGTCAATGCAACAGGACGTTGGTCACCTCCATCACTCACTCACAGATGCAGGAAATGACAGCTTTATTTAAACTAATCAAGCCTCAGTCCTGCAGACAAACACGTCCTCCTGGTTTCCTAGAGGATCTTTGTTTCTCAGTGCACAGAAGAATTCCTGCCGAGCAGTTAGCCATGCAGTCAGTGAAATTCTCATCTCATTACGTCTGAACCCTCCTTCTCCAACGCACATCTGCAGGCTGTGATGTAATGGACAGCACTGAGTATCAGATACCTCCAGCATATGGTCATGAATGGAGGGACTTTGGCTCTGATGTGCTTGGGTGATAATCTTTGAGAACAGATACTGAACAAACATTTGTGAAATCTCTGATTTGTTGTGTAAAATGGGACATCAGTGGTTGAGTGATTCTGTAACTCTGAGCTGTGTGCTTTAGCTGTAACCTTTAGGTAAGTCATTATAGTAAAAAATTCATTTATAGATCTTTGTGGTGCATCTCTTTCACATTAAACAGTTTTCAGCCGTCAGCCGTTGCTACAGTAACAGCTAACATGTATTTGACAGACACACGGCTTCCTGCCCCACATCTGCTATTCTTCCTGAACCCCCAGTTTTGAACCCCCAGAGTTTTGTTGGTTAAAATAAGCACTTGCAACATCCAGCAGATCCAGTTATTGTAAATAACCTCCCAGCCATCAGTTCCTTCAGGCTGTTATTTGCTGATGCTGGATTAGTGTATGGCGGTTGTTCTCATGTTAAAGATTGTTATGACAGTGTCAAGGCTCGGTGTCTAAGGAAATGTTTACGAAAGAAAGATCATGTGTGGTTATTACAGACGGACTCATCAGATAAAGCAAGCTGAGAGAGAAAGAGAGAGAGAGAGAGAGAGAGGATCTGTTTTTATTCAGCTGCTGAGTCAGGCTCACCACACCCATTGTTTCCATTGCATCTGCTGGACTAAGATACCACATCCAGGTTTATGAGGTTGTTTGTAGTTTGTATGGAGATCATTTCAGCTAGTTAATTAATTGACTGCTGGCTTATGCTCATCAAACACAATCTATGATGTCATTTTCCATCATGAACTTTTTTCAACATTGTCTTTTATTTAGTAAATTAAGGTCTGTGGTTAAGATCTCTTGAAAAGAGGAAAATTACATAACCAATCTTCCCCAAATGTGAATTTTGTGTGTAATAAAAAAAAAAAGAAAATTACAAACAGATGAGAAGATGTATAGAGTTATGCTTATGCTTGACCAGTCAGCAGCTTATGAAGACATAGCAACTTTTTAAAAACAGTGTGAAAATTCATTTTTAGGTATAACATTACTTAAAAAAGAAACATTAAGCAAATGTGTTTCACTCATAAATCACAAAGATTTCATTAATGAATCATTTGACATTAAAAAGGTCTTTCTTGGACACAATTTCTCCATCATTGCCTGATAAATGAGGCTGAATCCAAAACTCAAAGCACTCGCTTCACTACACAGTCAGTCAGTCAGTGACTTTAACAGACAGAATTTACTGTGAAAACACCTTTAAAGAAAATCACCACACCATGACCTCATATCTAATGACCAAGAACAAATCCAATTACACTCTTTAAGATAATAAGGGAAAAATGTATTATGTTTTCTTCTTTGTTAAAATGGAATGATAAGTTGGAAAAACTTAAATTTATTCCTTACAAAAATTCCTTCTAAATTTAGACCCAGGATTGTTGGACAATATGGACAGTGAAGGATCTAAACTGTCTTTAAAAATAAGCCAGATGGAGGAATCTGAGATTGTGTCTGATTATTGAACTCAGTCCTCTGCGTCATTCACTGGATTGTTGAGTGAGGGGCATTTAAGATTCCTCATTCTGTTTAAAGGGGGGGTGGGTGAAGGGCTCTGATGTGTGTTGTGTAATGGAGTGTGTGTGTCTGTAATTATCTCTCTGTTAGATTCTGCTGGGACCATCACATGACCCAGTTCATTACCAGCGTGTGGACCACCCTGTATCATTCCATCATCAGAAGAGTTTTACTGCACCTGTGCAGAACTTTTGAGAGAACTTTCAGAGAACATTAGCTAATGTTCTGACAAGATTCTCTGTTGGCTGGGCTGGACCAGCTTGCTTTTTTGGCCAGCTTTTTCTTCTGGCAGTTTCAGCAGAGAATGAGAGGAAACGTACTCAAGGTCGTCATTGTTCAAGCGAATCCCCCTCAGATGGCACCAGGCCAAAGATACAGAGGCACTTTTCTAAAGCCAGCTTCAGTTGTATTCATTCACTGAACTCTTGCTCTCCCTCAGCTCAATAGACCCACAGTGTCGCGTGTCTCGCCCTGCAACGCCTTTAGTTATGCTAAAGACCAACCTTCAGCCACTTCCTTCAGCTGAGCAGTGGTGAGGACAGCCAAGCAATGCAGACATGGAGAAACTGTATCAGAGGCCTCAAGGAACAGAAATGAGATCAGTGACTGTTGACAGATGATATAGAGTCTAAAACAAACTAAAAAATGGCTGTTCACACAGGAAGTTCTACAGCTTTCATCGACTGTTTAAATGTCAGTACACACACGTGTCAGATTGACATTTTAAACTTGCATGTTTTACTGATTTTATTTTACATGGATGCTGCATTTTTAAAGATGCTGTAAGATAAATGTTTGAAACACACTTTTTGGGACCTTTGGGACATTTTTAAAACATTCCACTAACAACCTAAGAATGATGTTTTTGATACATATATGATATATAACGTTAAATATATATAGCGTTACTGCAATAACTTTTTTCATAACTTTGAGAGGAATGTTGGAGAACGTTAGTCAATATTCTGAAAACGTTCCCCTGCATTTTCTACCCAGCAGTGAAAATGTAACTTCATCCCTGACCTGTGCTGAACTCACCGCATTGAATAATTTACTGATTTATTTAATTAGTCAGAAAGGATTAGCAGAGAACATCTCTGTCAAAGATTGAACCGATCGCTAAACACTTCACATGTGTGACAGGTGAGGGGT
>JAZGTK010008282.1:0-18448 GCA_036877625.1 Ambastaia sidthimunki
TGAAAAAACAATTCCATAGACTTTCATTGACATGAGACTATCAATAATGACCTCTGGGAATCAGAATATCATAGAGACTTCCAGAAGCTGCTCTGAGCACCTTAGCAACTGCAGGGCAATATCCTGGCAACCTCTCTCAGTACCTTTACATGTTGTGCTTTGCACAATCACCCACATTTTCTTCAAAAACACTGTCCATTTCTCAATACCTGCCACTCCTAACATACATCATATGTATGAAGATTCTGCCAAAACAGCAGCAATTAAATCCAGGACAAGCCTCGTCTATCTGACAGGGGGTTACAGTTGTTGTTAACATGCTGAGGAGGCAAAAGACAGAATTTTGCCCTGAGCAAACTCCGGCACGGACTTTGGGAACATATTGTTTTCAATCTCAGTGAACTGACTTGCCTTGACTGGCACTTCATTAATGATGCTTGTGGTGTAGTGCTTACCGTGATAATGGTGTCGTTTGGAAGTTTGACACAGTGTACTAAAAACCAAGTAGGAAAAAAAACAGAATAATTTCCCCCAGTTTGGGGTATTTCAGTGAACAAAAAAGAAGTCAGTACCTCCTATAGCGATACTAGAAGAGAAATACAGCAGGAGTGAGAGATTCAATGTGTCAATCTCCTTTGTTATTATTCCCTACTGGAGTTTAGAAATTGTCAGTTCAACAGTAAATTCAGAAGCGATTTTGCATTATGAATGAAAATGTTTGCCTCCTGTTGCACTACTGATACTTGGTTCTATGACTATATTCAGAATAACATTCTATACTTAATGCTCAATCCCATGATGCAGTGCACTAAACCAGACCTTCCATTGGATTCCAATTAATTATTTGTAAGTAATATAACAATGACATGTCTGTCATTTACTCACCCTCTTATGTTGTCCAAACCTGTATCACTTTCTCTCTTCAGTGAACAAAAAAGGAGATGTTAGGTTTTATGTTGGAGACTGACAGCTTCAGTTACCTTTCACTGTAATTGTATTTAGGGAAAAGAGCATGACCAACATTTTACATAATTGATCCTCTTATGTTACACATATGGGTCTTATGGGTTTGACTAGACATGAGGGTGAGGAAATCACAACAGAATTTTCATTTTGGGGTGATGGTTTGAAAATGAAAAAATAAACATAAATAAAAAACACAAAATAAAGGAACTTATTTTATTATTAAGTTTAATGTTACAGTGGAGTTCAATAATATTTGTATAGCTTTGTTTAACAGGAAATACACTTTTTATTTTATTTTTATTTTTTTTAAGTTTGCAAAGTTTCATATTAATATGTCAAAGTGTTGCCAAGCTACAGGCTTGTATTCGTTTTGCCCCATTAGTTGCCTGGTAACTTTATAAGGAAATGAGTAATAATACACGGTTTTCATTAAAATGTAAAAATTGATATTTTGACCCTCTCTGATGTGATAGGTGTGATTCAAAAAACATCTGTCGTTTGCATCTCTTTAGTGTTAACGTCTTTGGTACACCATGTGTCAACACATATGCTGAATATTCTTTGTATCATAACGTCTAAAATATGAGAAATAAAATTATAAAGGGTATTTGACAGGTGCAGTTTTACTGAAAGACAGAGACTGACTGATCTTACATGACCCACATTTGAAAAGAAAAACAGTTTTAAGATCAGTAAGAAAAATATTTCTGGCAAAGTAACTTGTTTATTCACTGATCATTTACAAATCCCAAAAATTACTTTTGGATCCTCTGCCTGCTGCTAGACTCTAGTAAACCAGTATTATATTCTAAACCTAGACTTTCAGTAGAGTTGAATCCTGCCTTAGTAGTTAATTCTCAAATCTCTCTCCCCAGCCAGCCTAGTTTATACCCCAGGGTGGCAGCTCAGAGTCTGATCTGTGTTTGTACAGCACTGCTGAATCGCAGAGCCACAGCTGGGCGGCATGAAAAAGTTCTTCATGTCCAAACAGTCCCCCGCTGTGACAATTCAGCTTCACTAGCAACATCAACAGCACCACTTAAAACTCCAGCAACATGGTCTGGAAGATCCACATGTCCAGACCTGTTGTACAATGACACTAATGCAGTTAAAAGGGACAGTTCACTGAAACATTAAAACTCTTCATCATTTACTCACCTTTACAGTTGTTCAAAATCCCTTTGACATCCCTTAGAATTTTAGTGACTAAGAGTCTCATTCACTTTCATTGTACGGGAAAAAGTTTGGTGTCAACATTCTTCAAACGTTTTTCTCATGTTGTGTGAATGAAAGCCATACGGGAATGTGTAAAATACATTATGAATTATGCAACAATAATCGGTTCAAACAGCGTTTCTGTAGCTCAACTGGTAGAGCATTGTGTTAACAGCACAAAAGATTGTGGGTTTGATTCCCAGGGAACGTACAGACTGATAAAATGTATCATCTGAGTGCTTTGTAAGTTGCAAACGCATAAAATATAAATGCCTCTATTATATTCACATGTTCTCATTACTTTGTTTGATTTCGTTTTCATTTTGACAATAATAAAGATTTTTTTTGTAATACAATTGTGTGTAAAAACAATAATTAATATACATTGTTAGATAATCATAATGAGTAAGGAAGGTGTAAAAGTGTTAAAAATAACAAATGATAATCATTTATTCATTACAGTGGAAATATAAAGCTGAGCACATTGGAGAAACACATATTTTCACAGTGTGTTCTGTTGTTCCTTTCACAGTGTGTTCTGTTGTTCCATTCACAGAATGCATACTGCATACTGCAGACACATTAAGAGTAGTGTGGAAGTGTGCTGTTCCACATAGCTTTGCTTATGTTCTGTCCTTGTTTCCTGTGTTCACACCTGTGCCTTGTCTTTCAATCAGTCAGCATATGTACCAGTGTTGCATCAGTTGCCAATTATCAGGTTTTGTGCTGGTAACAGAAATACAATGTGAGATCAAATTTAGAGCATTCTGAATCATAACACACTGATATAGTTCACAAGAGCTGCCTGGATGAGTTAATATTCTTGGACACAACTGAAGAGAAGTTCATGATGGTCTGTCTGCTTTTTTCCACTGTCAAAAAAATGGTAAGCAGTGTTTGTTTAAGTTATGACTATGAGTGAGTCTCTCATATGAGTTTCTTCAGTGTTTTGTGTACTCTCCTCTTCATCTCTGTTCCTCTTACACCACCTCATCGTGGTCTTTCATATGCTTTCAATGTCCACCTATGAAAGTGTTGAGGAAACATTCACACAAAACCTGTAGTTCTTTAAACAATTAAAAACCTACCATATTACTAATCCAGCAAATATTATGATGACATTCCGTGTGTATTTGAGAACATGGCTTAGTTTTAGTGGCTTGTTAATGCTTTTAAAGCAGGAAGCCTGTTATTTAAATACGAGTGTGTAACCAGCTAACAGAGAAAGTCTCAGTGTTGGTTAACATTTGCCAAGAGTTCTCTCAAAGTTATCATTTTTGCCGTAGAGCAATAGACCATTTTTAACTTGTATACCTTATACATACCATAAAGTTAATCTTAAATATTCCTAAAAACAAAAGGTTCTTACAACCAAGCAAGGTCTAAAAAAACTTTCAAATGATGTATTCAATGTTTTTGTTATTTAATAGAAACATTACAGAAACATTCTACATTCTAAAATTGTTAGCTAGGTATTATAAGCACGGTATGCTAATAGACTAAAGAGGCTCCACCTGGATTCTTTGAGGTAAATGTTTCCCTGTCCAGTGAACTGGCATCTGTCTAGTGTTTGTTGCCTGCACTAATGAAGCTTTTTGTCATTGTTAAAATGCATCAGCTGCAAGTGCTTTTAAATATGAATGACAAGCGTGCCAATGCCAAACTCACACCAGGAGTGTATGGGACAGAGATCGCTCATATGTTAATCGATTGCTCATCCATGCGTCATTCTACCGTTCATATCTCTCTGTCTTATCTAATCTGAATTAACCTTCCTCCACCCACATAAACACACCCCTAATGCAGCCAAATTATTCAAATACATTCAAAACCATGCCAGCAAATGATGAAATATCACTACTAGAGTTAGATGCTAAATATTTACAGCCCATTCTGATTCATTCTATTATTAGTCCATATAAATGCTTGGCACAATGTTCTGCTCTGCTTCTATGTAATCTATATGTTTGTGCGTGCACATGCATATGGTTCACCTGAGACACTAAGTCATGTGATCGGTGCAACTTAATGTAAACATGTGCATTAAGAAACAGATGTGCACTGGTTGATCCATCATTCCCCTGATAAACGATGTTTTCAGCTTCTGTTTTTTTTGCATGGTATGATTTTGCCTCATTACTCAGACTGTGGAGAAAACTGAGCTACATAGCCACAAGTGCTATTTTTTTGTAAATGAGACTCAAAAGACACCCTAAGTGCAAAAGAAGACTTTAAATTGACATTAGGTTTGTGTAACCTTATATATTTTTATGAATCCACTCGAAATTGTAGGATGACACTTATGTGGCCTTGAATAGACTCGGGCTGTGGCATTTATTTAATTGTATCAAAATGGTTTTGACAGATCAGTTTTCATACCAGCCTTAACTGTACAAAGGAGACGTTTACTTTAGATATCTGTTATAAATGCAAAAGATTTTCATTTATACCGTGTACAATAATATTCTAAACTGAACAGTTTTCAGAAATGTGATGAATTCAATGTCAGAAGTTTAAGATTTCTAGTTTTCAATTAAAAAAATTCCATTGATTAAATAATGCTGGTTTTGAAAGCGTGAGGTCCAACCCCTTCTTCAGAGTCCTCTCCAAAGCAACGTCACCTCCAGTACACATGAACACGCTGATGGCAGAAAATTATGTGTGTGAGCAGAGTGTTCAGAGACATGCAAATACATCTGGCAGGCTAGGACATCCTATCATTGCATCCGGAGCACTTTACTTACTGATTGCTATCAGGATGTGATGAAACCAACACAACAACAAAAAAATCCCCTGCCTAAAAAATACAGAGAAATGAATGTACAGGAAATGGATTCACTCCATTTTAGTCTAAGTCTAATTCCCCCCCAAACAAATGATGTTCAATAATTCCAGGCCTACAGAGGTGCTCATGAAAGCCTGTATAAAGGTCTACATAAATGTCACTGGTTTAATGAGTCACACGATAAGAAAAGGATAAAAGACATTAGCACATGCCTTCTCCTCCTGTTTCCTGTGGCTCACCCTTTTTCTTTTCCTCCTTTTTGACAGCTGAGTCACTTCTCTCTGGTGGGTTTCTCTCTGGTGGGGTTCTCTGTCACCTGTGGTTCACCTCAGGTCTTACCCCCTTCAGTCTTTACCTCAAAGTCTTGCTAATATTAATCCTTAATCACCTACAGTCTGTCAGTGTTTCACTGCTGAAACCTCTGATTCTTTTAAACCACACGATCTGTTAGTCATACATTTTGTTAGAATTTTTTCTGTAGATTTTTTTTTTGTATGAAGTTGCTAAAAGTTAATTGTTGCACCTACATCATAAATGCCAAGCTAGGGAACATTCTCAGAACATTTGCTAATGTTTTCTCAATGTTTTCATAAGTTAACTTTTTAAACTTAAGTTGTTAGTGGAACATTACAAAAACATTACAGAAGTAAACAAAGCTTGAATAATGTTCTTGTAACCAAGCAATAACGTTAAAACAACATCTAAAAACTGAATGTTTTGGATCTTTCTTGAATTTTTAAAATAACATTTTTAACATTTTTGTTACTTCATGTAAACGTTAGCGAAACATTCTTGCAACCCACAATTGTTAGCTGGGTGTGTTATAGATTTTTGCTTATAAGGTGTAACATCTTTTCCTCACTATTTCCTCAGTAGCTGAACACAGCTGGGAATTTGACAGGTTGAGACAACATACTTGAAATCACTTAGTTTTTAAGTTACCTCAGAGGCTCAGCTACCCAGGAATCAAATGCTAAGCACTTTAAAATTCCACATTTAACATTCAACATCCCATTATTTTGCATAATCAGCACTTAAAGATGGATCTTGGAGCCTGCAGTACAGTCAGAGGACAGGGAAAAATTCTCAAAGGAATTGTGTCCAAGCAAGGGTTGGAAAAGTGCTTTGAAGCTTCATTATTTTGAGAGCGAAGTGGATAACATATCAAATTAATTTCCTATCATCTTAAAATGCTCAAATCCTCATTTCACATTCATTTAGTAATTAGCTGGACCTTTTCAATATTAATATTCATGAATATCAAATGTACAGCAAAAGACATGGAGCAGAGTACATTCAAATCAAATTTAACATGCAACTTAGACCCACAAGTCAAATACATAAGGCCTCCATTATTTTAGAGAAATTACAGCTTGTGTTAGGAGAACTAAAAATTTGGGTTTAAGACAGTCTTTTGTCTTAAAGCCAGCACAGTTTTGCACCTTTTGCTGTTCAATTAACACAAGCACAGACTTCAAGGTCAGGTCAGTGGTTTCAAAGTTACAATCTCTTGTAAAGATTTCAAGTTGTCGTCACCTAGCAGTTAATGTACGTGCTCTGACACTCTGTGATTGAGACTGGCCATCTGATCCCATCATTTCCTGTACTTTTAAAACAATACCTCTATAAAAACAGCAATAATGCTCAAGATCAGCACCAAACAACAAGATATTAAAACAACAGGACACTAACACGTTCTTGCATCAGGAGAAATGTGTTATTTCGGCGCTGTTCATGACACAACTTTTTGAGAGTCATGAATTAATCCAAAATCAGTTTCTGAAAACCTTTTTGCTTTGCTGCCATCTGCTGTTTGACACATTATTAGATTCCCTGCCTGGTGTTCATGTAGGGCTCAACACAAGACTGGGTCAGTGTGAGCGCTTAGGAGCAAAAAAAGAAATCATTGTTGCAACCTAAAAATCATTTTTTTAATTTATAAGTATATTTTAATAAGTATATAAAAACGGTAATAAAAGCTGTCATAAAGCTCATAATTATAAAACCTTGAATAGACTAAGTTGCTTTGGATAAAAGCATCTACCTAATTGATGCTCATCAATTAAAGTTATTTAATTACCAATGATACACTTTAACTTGTTTTCACTTCAAACAAAGCATACTGGCTTTTTATAATGATAATGCATTAAAACAATCTTATGGGTGAAAGAAACCCTATAATCAAAACCTTGTTTTTCTGATTGAGCAAATGTTTATTTGAACGGAATGTTTAGACATGAGAACTTAATTAAATAAAGCCGACAGCCACAAACAAGTGCTCTTAATTTAAACAATGCAAGAATGTTTGTTTTAACAAACATTTAATCATGTCTTCGCTTTCATTCCTAAAAGAAACAAACAGTCTTTAAACACAGAAAGAAAAACTTACTTGAATAACAATAGTCTTTATTTTCTTTTTTACAAGCAGTATATGTAAACAACAATTAATATTTAACAAACCTCATCCAGATCTATCATATAACAAGGCTTTGGACTGGTCCCAAATCTGTCCCCATGTACATAACTGGACTAAATATGGCTGTTTATGACATCACTGGTAGCAGGGCTATTATTGATTAAAGTGTTTCATGTAATTTAACAATTAAAAGAATTGTTACAGCAATATGTGTGAGGGTCAACTTTCAATTATACAGTTTTAAATGTTGAATTGCACAAATGAATTTGTATTAAGGCCAGTAACATGACTGCAGGGTCGAGTATCCTGTTATGTTAATGCCATTACCACAAGTCTGACCTGCCCCAAAAATTAAGGAATATTTCAAATTATTCGTGTCTGACTAATGTGAATAAACAACATAAGGATGGTGTCAAGCTTCTTTCCTATTTAAAGCTACTAAATACTTTAATTTCACATAGAAGTAAAATTAAAGGATAATAAAGCACTTTGAGATTGTACACTGTAAGGCATTAGAGCTTCTACATCTATTTAATTGTGCAAATTCATCCACAACCTGCCTGTCTCCTGCCACTTTTAAACTAACAGTAACAGGTTCTGGATATGCTAAACTCTAGCCGATTAAACCTGATGCTTTATTATGTTCCATTAAAAAAAATCAAAACTAAAAAGCTCTGACACATTGTGTTGTATTATTTACTTTTGTGTTGTTATACATACACATATACATACACAAGCAGAGTAAAGCTGCATTGAATAAAAACATATCATTTGGCTCAATGGCCCCTCATGTTTTTAATTTCTATACAACTGTCATTAGGGATTAGAGGAACTAAGGCTTTAAGAATCTGTTACTGACTATTTATCAATCTGGCACATTAATTGGTCCAACGAATAGGAAACAGAGGCACAAGAGGTTTGACCAAATGTTGAGTAATGAAGGCTAATCAGGCATGAAATCTCCCATCTATCAGCCCATCCATCAATTTGAATTACACAACTTCTCTCTAATCTTCAGTTTCATTGTATGCAACTTAAGCAGTCTATGCAAGCAGTATCATTAAAAGTGCAGTAAGCAGTTTCAGATGTTTTGCTGACTTCAGCCAAGGGTTCCAGATATGCATGGATTCAGCCTTTATTTAAGCAACTTTTAAAGTCACCATAAAATCATAATATACTATCCTTGCTTTTTAAGGAAATATTGAAGCATTTGTTATGATTATTAATATAAATATAATAATTTATCCGTGCATGTTATTTATTTTTCTAAATTCATCGTAATCCTCGTAAACTTTACACAAAATCTGAAAATGTACTCTTCCTCTGGAATGGCAGAACTTCTCTGATGATGTCAGTCTGACAGCTTGGGCGGAGCCAGAGCCGTTAATTACTTCTCTCCATCCCATTTCTCTGTTTCCCTCTGAATTACCTCACAACACTGAAGTCAATGGAATTTTGGTTCGCACTGACTTGAAAATTTAAACAACTGCCATTGAGATGAATGTGAATACTAGCAGATTTCAGTTTTCTCCAGGTATTACAGACAACCAAAATCAAATACTTTTGTATTACAGAATTTTGTATTACATCCAAAATCATCATTTTTGTATTACAGAAATCGCTTACAGCACCTTTAAGTGCCACAAAATCCAAACTGTATAAATACTATGGCACCAAACGGCAAAGACCCCTTAAGTAAATAACATGTCCTACTGAAAAAGTGCCAAATGACTTGCATTTGTGTGCTAGTGCAATGGGACCTTCATTTGTGTCAGTACTGTTTGTGCTTAACAGTAAAGGCCATACTGAAGAGCGAACACTCCCATGACACTACAAGTGTCCTGATTATAAACAAACTGTTCTTCATCTCCACTCTTGCTAGAAATTCCTTCATACATGGCAATAAACATTCATTAGTAAGGCAGATTTAGTTCCTCTGGAGCTTCTACCAACTTCTAACTACTACTAAAATCAAAACCTTGCACAACAATCATCCACATATTTATATGAATGTTGGCAAACTGTCAGGAAGGCAATTTTCAAAGGTCCCCTGCCATGCGAACACCCTGAAGTTAAAACCAGCATCTGAAAACATTTATTAAGTGATTCTATCACAATTAGTTTTATCGTGGAATGTTTACACATGTGCAAAATCTCACACTGTGTCCTAACCACGCTCAATGTGATGAAGCAGTAATACTGAACCTTCACAATGATGGTGTTTTGCACAAAAACTGAAAGTCTAAGAATGTTGGTGTTTTGAGGCTACATGAGCCACTGGAGATACAATGAAATGTAATAACTTAGTTTAACTTCAAGAAACTAAGTAGCAATGTGATGTACTTACTACCAATGGAAGTGAAGAGAGCGATACTACAGTCGCATAAAAACACCTAGTAGCGACCAACAGTACAGAAAACAATTATTTATTCATCCTGTGTATGGATGTACTGTTCCCGCTAACGTGGAAGAACTTTCCCAGAACTTTCAAAATAACATTTTAACGTTTTTGTTACTTAATGTAAGCATTAGGGAAATGGTCTTACAACCTAAAATAGTTATCTGGGATTCCACTTAAGCCGTTTATTGTCAACCTGAAAGTGCTGTGCATTCATTTGATTGGGCTGTTTTGTTTTTTGATGCTTCTTGCTAGCTATCCCCGCCCACAGTGAAATCTCATTGGTCCAAAATCACGTACTGTAGTATGTTAAACACCAAAAATGCACTGATTGGCTGTGATTTTCGTTCAACTTCAGTGATAACTGGCTGACACCTTGCAGCTGGTTAGGACACAGCGTCCGTTTGTTTGTCCTCAGCTCCTCATTGGCCCGGTTGAGAGCAGATCCATTGAGTTCCCTAATGTGCCTCCCTGAGACATGAAGAGATTGTCTGACCTCATGTCAGATGTTTTGATACCCAAAGTCTGTGGTCCTCCAATTACAGCAGATCTCCAGTCAGTCTTCTGTGGTATTTTATGGTGCAAACGCTAATGATGATTTCTACAGGAGAGGTAGTCACAACAACACACAGTGAAGTTTGTGTGAACTCATGGCTCTGTCTCCACGCCATTTCATCTTTTTCTTCTTTTTCAAACTCTGCTCTGGAATTTGTTGTCTGAAATGTGAAAGCAAGAACGAGTGTCAGATCACTTTAACGCTGGGTTTTAAATACATTTTTCAACATTCGAATTTAATATTAAACTGTGGCTGAAATGCCAAAAATGCTGTCTAAGTGGAACACCTGCTATAACACAGCATTTGATTTTCCTCTTTATTCTATTCCACAACACAGTAGATAATAACATCTTCATCTTTCACTGTATATCATATTTCTGCTTCATATAAGGATACAACACATTAATAAACATCACATTCATATTCAGGATCATAATTTGTATTTACCTGATAACTCTCACCAGTTCATGAAAGGCTTTGTCCACATTCATTGGAGGATCCTTGGCACTTGTTTCAATGTAGGTAATCTGAAGTAACACATAATGAAAGAAATACATTTATATGTAAAAATAAATATATATATATATTTTTTTATATAATTTATATAATAAAATGGAATATATTCAGTTTTGCTGAACTGAAAACGACAGTTCATACAACTTGTATGCTGTATTCCAAGAGCAAACCAACATTTGCCTCAATGTGTTTTCATTGCATGGAAAAAGCCTGATCTATTTTTTGTGTTCCACAGAGGACATCAAATCTTTTAAGTTTGGGGGGTGAGTAACAAGCAAAATGTTCATTTTTGGGTGAACTAACCCTTTAACCACTGTCAGTCTGCAGAACTGATTCAACAAGTCCACTGCCCAAACACACACACACACTCGGTCCCTAAATAAATTTGTGGGCTCACTGACAGCAAATCTCATTAGTGTCAGTCCTTACAGATTAAAAGCTCTGGCTCTTATGGCAATCAAAATCTCTTTCTGCATTGTGCTTTTTACATAAGACGGATGAATGTTTGTTTGGGCTTTATTTTCATGCGCTAAAAGCTTCATAAAAGTGCATTGAAATTAAACATTGGAAAATCAAGCAAAAACACAAAAATGTGACCCTGCTAGATTTGTGTGAAACACCTGCATGAAATCCCTACAAAGGTGATGAGTTCCTCACGTATCAAGTCTCTGTTTAATTAAATGTAATAAATGCAGTCTGTTTGCCAAGTTCTAAATGTCAACAAAGGCTAGCGCTCATGTTCTTGTTACAATTACTATGGTGTCTCGCAGACTCACGTTGTGTTTGGCGGCCATCTCACAGCCCTGGTCATTTGTCACTTTTCTCAGATGCACCAGATCCACTTTATTAGCCACCAAAACCATCGGAAAAGATTCCCTGGTGTAGACATGAAACAAACTTAAGATTCTGGTAGGACAAATCTAATTTCCTAAAAATAAGATGCAGCCTTTCTGAAGGAAGATTCCAATATTCCCATATATAAGGAATAATCTAAAGTTGGTGAATAGATTTTGAGCTGTGTATGAGGTACACAGAAGTTCTGACCTGTCTTTCACTCGTAGGATGAGCTGGTGGAATCGGTCAACGTGTTCAAAGCTGGCCTTGTCCGTCACAGAAAACACAATGAGGAAACCGTCTCCAGTCCTCATGTACTGTTCTCTCATGGCACTGAATTCCTCTTGGCCTGCTGTGTCTAAAACTGCAAGCAAAAGTATTATAAGAATGAGACATAATGAAACTAACACTAGACAATTTTGCTGGAAAATCCAGGTCATGAAAGGTCAACAACATCTGCTCTACCAGCTGATCAATCATCTAAACCAGCTTGGACCAGTTAATGACCATAAATGTCCAACTTTCAACAAGCTGAAACCATTTAAACCTGCTTAACATACCGTTAAGCTTACAAGTACACAGAAAGTTATGAGAGCACTGAAAATGTAAATACTACTGAGTTGTCAGCCCGTACCATCCAAAATAGCCCACTGGCCATCGATCTCTGTGTGTTTCAAGTAAGAATCTTCAATTGTAGGATCATAGTCTGGCACAAAAATCTTCTGGAAAAACTGGATGGTGAGAGCGCTTTTCCCCACGCCTCCATCTCCCACAACCACCAATTTATATGTCGGGAGGTTGTCGCTAGGGACCGCACTGGTTGCCATGATAACAGCTATACCTACAAAGAGAGAGAGAGGAGTGTTATTCCTGATCATAATTTAGGCCTAAGCGTTGGGTAGATGACAGCTGATGAGCAATTCTCACATTTTATGTGAAATAATGAAACTAAAGATGCCGATTTGAAAAGTTCAAATGAGGTTTTCTGTGGGTTGGGAGCAGTTCTGCAATCCAGTGAGAGCTAATTTAGGAGAGAGGGATACATTACCAAGGATATGGTCTAGACACAGGCAGTGTGGTTCTTTGTAATTGCTACTATTTTCTGCACAACACAAGCTCTTCCAAGCCAAAGTCTGTTTTATTTGTTTATTATAGTCACATAGAATTACACTTACACACATTAAACTTCAGTAAAGGTTCAAAATAAAGTGGAATGAAGTTTCCAGTCTAATGTAAATGAGTTAGAAGCCATTTCAATTAGATTGTGCCATTGTAGTGGTTAGTGTGAAGTATTTTACACTAATGTTCATTGTAATAAAATTTGTAGGAGTATTGCTGCCATCTGTAACCATCAGTTTGTAACACTTTTACTAGTCACTCAGTTACAGTAAAATTATTAAAGAAAATGACTGACTGAATTTCCTCTAGGCAACAAATCTAAAAAGACTGAAAAGATAATAAGGTCCATTTGCTTAAAATGTTTTAACATTGCTTCAATAATTATATGTGAATTAAACTCGCCTATCAATTTTAGCTTTCAAAAATACATGTGTCGCAAAAGATTTCATTTCACAGCAAAAATAAAGGGCTGGCAGTCTGCAACTACAAGCATCATTCTAATGCCCCAGTGTTACCATGTACAGACACATGAACAACCAGTTGTCCCTTGTTTTGAGAATTAAAACCACCTTTTCTTACCTAAAAATGGTCTTTCTTTAACAAAAGCAAGACTTGTCCTGAACAGCTAGGCTAGCGTGGGAGAGTTTGCCCGGTCTGTGAGCAGGGCACTATGGGCTGCTAAGAAGGAAAAGTCTGTCAGTAGGTGACGGCCACCCCTTCCTGCGGCCCACAATGTGAGGAAGGAGCAAACTTCCTTCCTAATTCCACCAGGCCTGGGTATGTGAGTGAACTGCATCAAACCTCTGGCCAGAAACCCACAGAAAGACCTCAAACTGACATTTAAACTAACCCAGAAAGCTTACAGTCACCAGGCTGAAATTTAAGGTGCTATTGAAAATTTTCCCTTCTGCCATAACCCTTAATAGTCAATTGTGCTTCATCAACATTTATTTTTATTAGCTTGATGGCCCCTAGTGACTGTATTCTTTCTTTGTAGGTATTGTAGGTGAATCATACAGGTTTGGAAAGAAACAACCTTAAGTCTTTTGTATTTTTTAATATAGCCAATAAGCTTTTGTATAACCACCATGTGCTGCAGAATAAAATTCTATTACAGACTAAGCTATTGTCATTACAGACTACTGTAAACATGGCCATGATGTAGAGAAAAAAAAATTCAACAACATTAAATAAGCTATATGAATTTAGAAATGATCACGGGTTATACTTAGCTTATTTAGGAAGTAAAAAGGTTATACACTGCGTTTCTTGTGTCGTCACTAAAAGCAATGAAGCAGTAATTACACGTAATTTAATTGTGTTTTATGAAAGTTTATTGGGCTGTTCGTCAGAAATGACGTCACTTTTGACTCGACTGTTTATGACGTAGTCTCTTACATCAGTCATTCAATTCAGAGTTTTCTATGCGAAACATAAACAACACCCAGCTCAATCCGAGGCTCTTGAAGTAGCATTTCTGAAACAGTCGTGTCTGAAATAGCACGTATAAATGAGACTTCCTAGTTGATTATTGTTCAATAAAATGATCTGATCAAACTCTGAGCAGGAAACTTACCAGTGATGGGTTGGATGATTTACCAAGTGTGCAAATATCCCGACACCTCATCGACATCCCTGTATCTTTCAGTAAAAGATAGTATTCATGTTCTTTGTGATCAAACAGGATCTGTCTTGCAGATCAAAAGAACAAATTAAGACATATCCTCCGCCCTTATGAAATTACAACGTAACGCAACAATCTTCACTTCGCAACTGCAGATACTATAAATAGAATGGATTCGCCGGGGTGGATGCGTTCATTTTTTGAAGCATTTATAGAGAATTCACCGTTTTATTTTTGCCGCAATATTACACATGTTACAAACCATACAGGATATTAAACAGATCGTTTTTTAAAACACTGCTGTTCTACAAAAGACCCAGAACGTCGGATAAAAGGACAAAATATTCCCCACAGACGCAAATGGATTGTTCCTCTGTCTCATCATCACTTTTAAAGAGGCAGCTTAGTTTATTATATATTCAAAACTGTTTAATTCGCTTTACATGCGGTTAACAGAAACTAGACAAGAACTTAAAGTATATCAAAAGACACTTTAGGACACTTTTTGCTATCTTGTATTTGGCATTGGATAAAACATTATTCAATGACTTATTGGATTAACTTATATAATGACATATGGCTGAGGAAAAATAATATTGCATTTAAATACATTCGTTTCTTGAAAGTTTTATCCTTCTTGATTTTTATGTCTTTTTACATAAGGACGACAGTTAAATTTAATTGCAATGTATACTGTTAATATTATTAATTATAATAATTGTATAATTAATTATTATAAAGCATTTTACTAAACTGAAAAACTGATTAAAATAAAACTATATGGACCCTCAGCTATGATCGTCTTGGATGTGAAGGTCTCCGCCAAGAAATGTCGTCCCATTATAGCTGCTTTGTATGATCCCCAAAGTTTTATTCCATCAGGGGGCGCTGGGTGGCTCGAAAAGCGGAATCACCTTTTGGGCAGCCTTGGTACGTTTTATTTTATTGTATCTAAACGTTTTTACACTATGATTCATACCTCACATACAAACAAAAATCTGCCCAGCAGTCAATGACGATTTAAACACATCCGTGATTGGACTGTGATAAACACTTTTGAGAAAAGTAACAACGAACATCTTTTACAATGACGTCTTTTTCGTGACGCATTAATAGTCCTTGTTTGAAAACACATGGTTAAATTATATAAATTATTATCCATTGTATCTGCCAAGTTACAGACAGTATCCGGGCCGCTAATTCTCACACATTTTATAAACTAACATCTCGTAACTGTCATTATACCCGCTAATCTTTTTTCTATTAGCTCTCCAGCTCTCTAGTGCTGTCGTAAAACTGTCGTAACGTGCTCCGATTTTACGGCAGATGTGTAACCATAATAGGTAGCGTGCTGTCCTTGTGAGAATGAGCACCAAGTAGCAAGTAAGAAAATACTTGTGTGTTGTACACTTTATTGGGCAGTTTTTTTTAAATATGTTTTTGCTCATGGCTCTGATGCTTGAAACATATATGTTAGCTTGGAAAGTTGCTTAGGTTATAGTAACTTGCGAGGTATTGGCATTAGATTATTCATGCAAAACGTATATATATAAAACTTTGAATATTGTTGTAGAAACGTGATGTATTTTTAAACGGAAGGTTGACGATGAGATTTGACAACACAGTCATGAAATTAAATATTAAAGCGTATACATTTTCATTTTGCCATTTGCCTTGACAGTTTGTGCTCAACAGAAGAGAAGAAATGGCTTCACCTTTTCTGAGATTCTCAGTGCTGATTCAGAAGTATCGCACACCTCTGCTTCTTGCTGGATGTGGGGGTGTCTTCTCTGCCAACATTTTCTATCATGTTTTCCCAGATCACACATACAGAAGAGTGTACCAGGCCTGGCACAAAGGAGAGCCAGTCAACCTGTCTGAAAAGCTTAATAATGTATTTCAAGAGGTTCTGAAAGATTATGCTGTCAGCTCTCCTGATAATTTCCATGCTTTTGCTGCCTTTGGATTTCATCCAGTAGGGGCAGGTGTCCCGTGGCTACCCTCTGGAGCACAGATTGGTATTCCAGCCAACTTCAACAGCACCACGGATGATCCTTCTGGCATCACCAACCGCACTATTCTCATCAATGGAAAAGAGGTGGAATGGGACAGCGACTTAGGTACTGGTCTCAGAAATTCCCTGGTGTTTTCTCCGGAGGCGCAGAAGTTTGCTATAGCTCGAGAAGTAGCCCGACTGGGAGCTGGGGGTCCAGTGTTGCACGCTGTAGTGGCCCCAGCATGTCTTGCCGGGGCTTGTATATATAGCGTAGCCCTCAAGCAAATCTTTGGTCTCCATGCCAGGTCCATCATCCTCAGAGCTTGTGTTAATGTGGTCGCTCTGGGTTTGGGAGTTGTTTCATATGTCTTGTCCTCTGATGCTCTCAGCCAGTGGCTGGACTTCAGCTCAGATCGCCGTGCAGCGTCTCTATCTAGTGACTATGCGAAAGGTGGCGTAGAGTTTTATGAGAAGATCTTGATACGGAACAAGATCTTGCGCGCTCTGATGGGTCCTAAAGGAGAAGAGATGTACGCCCCCAGTGGAAACCTGTTTCCCGGTCACCTGCTGAATCTCAGACACGCCCCTTACACGTCTAGACGAGATGGGATTGTAAATATTTTGAAAAATGAGAAATTGTAGAATGCAGAATAAGATTTTAGTTATAAATATATATGTGAGGGAATAACCCTTGGAGTCACCATGTGGAAAACTTTTCAGATGTGTTACTGACTGATACAGTTGCTTTAAGCCTGGAGCAGTGTACCTGAATGCTTTTTAAATGTTAAAACACATGAATATCATCTTCTCTCATGATTAATTAATTCATAAATAATTCATTAAATAATTTATGCATGAGTAAACCAGTTGCCTTTTTATATGCATTTAGCCTTTATGCGTTTAATACATGGTTCGCGAATACCCAGTAACAGTCATTTCTGTAATTTAGATAAATTGCAGTATATGTAAGTATAACATTACAGTATTATTAGTACAGTATTTTTATAGAAAAGGAACAATTTATTTGCCTTTATCAAATTCATTGGTGCTGCCCTTATTTTGAATTTATAGTGATATTATTTGGTAAAATGGCTGTTTTCAAAGTTTAATTTGATTTCATACGACTAAAAGAGTGTATGTCAAATTTGTGTATCTATCATACTTTTACAAGGAAATATTTTAAAAGGCTACGACACATTTACAAAACATAAAATAGCCTACGGTAACATTTTCTTGGGAAGTTGTTGATGATACATGACCCAGACGTTTCCTGCTGGTGAGTGACAGCCATATAATGGAGGCCAAAAAGATGTTTCAGAGTTTGCTAAAGCATACATTGAGTATAGACATTTCCCAGCACTAACTACATATCTACACTGTACAGTACGTTTTTGTCTAGAACATTTAAATTGATATAATGTGATGATCTTAATCCGTTTCCAACTAAAACATACACGCTTTTCCCATAAACCCAACATGTTATCTTTTAATTCAGCTATAACATTATAACCATCTGAGCATGCTGATGATTGTAAAGTTCCACATATATATTTAAAAAAAAATTCTAGCTACTTTTATTAAGAAATCAATCTTGTAAAGATTGCGGAGTAAATTAAGCATGAGCAAGATCCGGCCACACGGTGTCACTATTGCCGATGTGGGATCTAGCCTTGCCTGCAGAAACACTTTCATCAGCCTCTTCATAGAAGATAACGAGGCAACGATCAATGTTAAACCGATTACGTGAGCTCGCATTAAATAATCGTATAAACAGCATCACTGTTTCCACATCCGGATTGTTATCATAATCGCTGTTTGGTGCCAGAGCAATCAGTTGTTGACCACAAGTCAAATATTAAAGCATGTTATCTCCAATAGCAACGCTAAAAAAATGGTCAAATGATGTCTATGTTGTTTAAAAATCAATTGAGAGAATGAACAGCATTTATTTAATTAATGTTTTAAAATATCTATAATGTGTATCGTGATTCGTGCACAAGAACGTACCAAAATGAACCATGAT
>JAZGTK010008283.1:0-18448 GCA_036877625.1 Ambastaia sidthimunki
CAAATTAAGCAGTGAAACCTGAAATGAATGTTGTTCCTAACCTGGTATCTTTCCAGGTATCTTTCCAGTATCTTCTTTTGAAAATGTTTCACTTAAAAAAATAGAATAAAACCAGGGTAAGATGGTTAGCTGGTGCCTCAGCCTGGCTAAGCTGGAAGTTTTCAGCAAAATAGGTTGGGAGAGCAATAAACTCACCAGCTAAACCATCTTTAAACACCAGCTTAGCAACAAGGCAGATGGGCTCTGATTCTTAATTTAAAATGGATTGTAATGGATGAAATAACATTGAGCTGAATGTCATGTGTGTCCTGTCAGGAGAACAGTGCGTGAGATCGTGTGCGTGACTCCACCATCAGCGTCAGGTTCTGGACCTTCATCAGTTAAACTGTTTGTGGACAAGGCAGAAATCACCAGTGATACCCGTTACATTTACACTGAAGATCCAACCATCTCCAACACAGAGCCCAACTGGAGCATCATAAAGTAAGAAGACACAGAAACACACAGTTACTCTGTTTCTTTGTCTTTTTTTGTGAGATGCAACTTTATAAACTATTGTTCCACCTGTTATGTTCCCTATGTAGGCAGCTCAGTAGAATTTGCAACAGAGCCGCAGCAGTTTATGCAAAGTTTCTGAGTATTTGTTGTATCTGTTTTGTTCTGATAGTGGTAGCACCACCCTCACTGTCACTGGAACCAATCTGCTCACCATTCAGGAACCTAAAGTCCGAGCCAAATACGGAGGAGTGGAGACCACAAACGTACGTTCTCCAAATGTTCTTCTCTCTGCCCCCACCATCACTTATTACCAACAGCCTGTTGTCTAGCAGATATTGTCTTTCTCAACATATCTCGTGTTTTTCTGCAGGTTTGTACCGTTGTGAATGATTCTGTGATGACATGTCTGGCTCCCGGCATCATCTACACCAAACGGCAGGCTCCTGAGAGCGGCATTCACCCCGATGAGTTCGGCTTCATCCTGGATCATGTATCTGCCCTCCTCATCCTCAATGGAACCCCTTTCACGTACTACCCCAACCCAACCTTTGACCCGCTGGGGAATGCTGGGATACTGGAGGTTAAACCGGGATCACCCATCATTCTGAAGGCATGACCTCTCCTCTGATCTCTTTTATCTTGTTTTAAGACTTATAACAGTTTTTTTTTTGCATATATAGAAAATGTATAGAGCTTATTGACAGTTAAGATAATTGTATTGCAACAATTTTATGTTCATAAAAAGATCCTAAAAATCTATTTTTCATAATACAATTATTCTGGCAGTGAATAAGTAAACATTTAATTTATCTCACAACAGGGAAGAAATCTCATCCCCCCAGCGCCTGGCAACAGCCGCCTGAATTACAGCGTCATGATTGGTGAAACGGCCTGTCTGTTAACAGTCTCTGAATCACAGCTGCTGTGTGATTCGCCGGACCTGACTGGAGAACAGCGTGTGATGGTGAGATTCACTCAGCTGTGACATTTCCCATCATGCATTATAAACACCTAATCTATAAAGATCCTCTCTGTGTAGTGAAGTGAGCGACGTGCTCGCCTTTCAAAACCAGTCACTCAGACGTACGACACTTCATTCATCCCTGTGTGCATCAACTAATGAATGTGGCAGTAAATGAATGAAAAGCCATAAGCGGGAGAAAATGCTGAATGTTTGGTTTGTGTGGACGCTTGCGTTTGGCCTCTTATTTCATCAGTCCAGTAATAAATTGCTGCCGTGTGCCTGTTTCTGCCTTAATGCTGAAACAGAAACATAAAGATGACGGGAAGGGGCCCGTCATACATTAAGTGCTTATAAGGATTATAATGAGGCGCTGATACGAGCAATTTCCCACATAACCTCACTGTCCTCTCCTCTGACATCTCAAACAGTTATTAGACACGGCTGACAGAAATCCTTCACAACCTCATGAGCCCTGACACACGCTGAGAGAGAGAGACGCGTTCTTCCTCCTTCATTGAGGATGATTACTGTTATTAGTGTATCTTGCTAAGGCAGGCGTCACTTTTTATTGCTAGGGTCGAGATTTAGGGTTCGAGATTTAAACACACTCCTAACTTTTGTAATAAACTTAAGCTCATCCTGTATCGTTTGTGCAGCTTGATGAGGACCGAGTAACGCTTTCCTGTTCAAAGTGGATATTTTCAACCTTCCCAGAACTTTCAAAATAACATTTTTAATGGTTTTGTTACTTAATGGAAACATTAGGGAAATGTTCTTACAACCTAAAATTAAAGATCAGATGATAAAGTTTGAAAGCAGAGAGTTTGAAAAGTTTGAAAGCAGAGAAGAACAGTATAGAAATGAGGTAAAACTGAGCGTGCTGTGGTAACTGCTAATGACCTGACATATATCGACAGCTCTCCACGCTTTGCTTTGTTCCTCTAAGTCGTCGGCCTCAATAATTCATGCAGCCATGCGGGCCTGAGCGCAGATGGAAAGGTGAAACTCGTTAGGACGGACGGCAGGATGCTGAACTTAATTGGTCCATGAATAGTACAAGTCTGAACTCTCGGTACCACACCTCAGTCGGACCAAACCTCCGAGCAGACCTCAGTTACCCGCTGATTTCAGACTCATTACCGTCACACCTGTGTCAGAGTGACTTCAGTGAGTAATTTAATGATTAGCGGTCGCACAGTCCAGGTAGAGGAACACACCGCCAAAGTGTCAAACAAGCGCATTATTCTGAAATAATTCTCATTTAATCAGACAGGAAACAGTGTGAGTGCTCTTAGCCAATCAGAAGCCTCATTATAAACCACTAAAGCCCAGCGGGACTTGTAGACTGAAGGGTTGCGCTTGTAAGAAAATGCGGCCTGCGCTGTGTTGAGCTGTGATGGTGTCTTCTGTCTGTGTGTAGATTCTGGTTGGAGGTCTGGAGTATTCTCCAGGAACTCTTCACATTTATTCAGACAGCACCCTCACGCTACCCGCCATCATCGGCATCGGGGCGGGCGGAGGCGTCCTTCTCATCGCCATCATCGCCGTCCTCATCGCTTACAAGCGCAAGACGAGGGACGCAGACCGCACGCTCAAACGCCTGCAGCTGCAGATGGACACGCTGGAGTCACGGGTCGCGCTGGAGTGCAAGGAAGGTTAGAGCTTTTCTGAATTTGAGTTAATGTGCAAATTCGATTCACAATTGTAATTCAACTGTATTTTAATATATTTATTTAAAAAAAACTAGCGCTATAATTAGTCAAAAATACTTACTGCTGTGTGACTGAATGGCAGGTTTTATGTCAGATGTTCATCATTGTCTTAATTTCCTCTCAGCATTCGCTGAGCTACAGACAGACATCCAGGAGTTGACCAATGACATGGATGGTGTGAAGATCCCTCTCCTGGAGTATCGTACCTACACCATGCGTGTGATGTTCCCCGGCATCGAGGAGCACCCGGTTCTGAAGGAGCTGGATGTAAGGAAGTCGCTGGTTCTCTTTCTCTGTCCGCAGGTGCTTTCTGTTGCTTGCGTGTGGCAGTAAGTTGGGCTGCTGTAACTCACAGATCGTTCTCTTTTAATCCTTCTGCCAAAAAAAGAATCCATAGATGCGCTTTAAAAAGATCCGCTGAGCTCTGAAGCTCGTGCACTGTGTCTCAGTAGTGTGCTTCAAACCCAACATCTCTCGTTCTGCATGCTTTTAATTAAAACCTCAGGCAGAGAGAAATCAGCAGCCCTGCGAGGCCCTGCTGGAATAGCCGTCTGGAGACGTGCCTTACCAAAAATGTTTTGAAAATAGTCAGCAAGAAAAACTATTTTCAACAATTAAATTTCACATCCAAGCGTCAGGGAAAATTGTTGTGCACGTCTCTTTCATCTCCTTCCTCTTGTTTTTCAGTTGTGTTTTTGTTCTCTGTATGTTCCAGTGTTTAAAAGTATTGCTCATCCAGAAATAATAATTCAGTTGTCATTTTCTTGCCATCATGTCTTCAGAGATTTAGCAGAATACCTCCTATTCTTTTCCACACATTGAAATTTATTGTGGAATGTTAAAATAATGTTAAAAAATTGTTTCCTAATTTTGTTCTTGTATGTATTTCTGCATGTGTTTTGTTATTTTATTATTTTTTAAAGACTTCCACAGGTCCACACTCACTTTATTGTATGGGGAAGAGCTGAGTGAACATTGTTCAGAAGTCTTCATTTTGTGTTTCTCAGAGGAGAGAATGATGTTTAATTTTCACAATGTTCATTTCTGACCATTCTTCTCTTTTCTCAGTCTCCAGCTAATGTGGAGAAGTCCCTGCGTTTGTTCAGTCAGCTGCTGCACAACAAGATGTTTCTGTTGACCTTCATCCACACGCTGGAGGCTCAGAGGTCATTCTCCATGCGGGACCGCGGGAATGTGGCCTCCCTCCTCATAGCAGCGCTGCAGGGACGGATGGAATACGCCACTGTGGTGCTCAAACAGCTGCTGGCCGACCTGATTGAAAAGAACCTGGAGAACCGAAACCACCCCAAACTGCTGCTCAGAAGGTCAGAGCTGCTTCACATATATTCATGCATTACAGGAAGAAGTATGCAGATGTTTCAACAACGACCATCTAATATTTACTACAAACTAGTCATACTATAAACATTCTATTACTGGCAGAATCTGTGGTGTTTTTGTGGAAAGGGTTTCATTTAAATGTTTATTTGTGGTGTTTGCTAAGGCAAGCATCACTTAGTGTTACTAGGGTTAAGGATTTGAACAGACCCACTTAGCAACACCTTGGCAACCATCCAAAATACACTGACTCACACGATACAATGCACCAGGTGTCTGTTTTCCAATGGCACTTTTTTCAGAGAAGGTAGTTATTTTTGATGGAAAAAATGTTTTGTTAATTTTTGCGTGTTTGTGCAGAACTGAATCTGTGGCCGAGAAGATGTTGACCAACTGGTTTACGTTCCTCCTACATCGTTTTCTGAAGGTTTGTTCATCTCTTCTCTATCCAGCATATTTTTATTCATTTTAAAACCACAATCTGGTTCCGGTGCTAAAGTCTGAACACAGTCAAGTAACTTTATAAAAAAAGTTTAATTTATGAGAAGATTTTGCTATGCTGACTGTAATAACTCTCACTAAAGCCTGTGCTCCAGACAGCAGCTCTGGACGGCCGTGGCTTCCACCCAACCCTGACCTCACCCTCCTCACAGGGCCGCGAGGGCCCCTGCTCGAACCCACATCCTGTCAGGTGTTCCAGAGCTGACCACGATGATTAGCATGTGGCGTCCCCTGTCCAGACTCTTTATGACACTGAAGTAGATTGAGATGCTGTTAAAATCAAGATCTTTGGGCCCGCTGGGCATTCAGGCTGGAATTGCCCCATGGAATGTTGCCCTGGCCGGCCGCCCGGTGTCTTTAAGTCCCATCATTGCAGATGTTAAAGTGTTTTGGCTACTCTGCAGGGCTCCTGAAGTAATCACTCTGAAATGCTTGCTCAGGCTTGCTTATGGCTCTAATGCACAGTGTGTGTATTTAATAATGCATTTCATGTTTTATACGCCAAAACCGTTTGGTGCATTTGTATCTGTTGCGTATGCTGTAAAGTGATATAAGTGATTTTATTTTTTAAAAAAATTTTTTGTTATGCTGGTTTTGTTATGAAGTCTCTTCATATCCTGATAACAATCACATTTGCACTGCATATGGTAAATTGTGTAAATTGTTAGCGTGTAAATGCCGCATTGCATGCGTCACACGTCTGTTGTGTCATCATGAGGAGCAAAATGCAAACAGAATCATACAGCCGACAGACAGATAAGAGTGATTCTGCTTGTTTTGAATGACTTGCTGTTAGCCAGTAGTGCAAGGCATGCTGGGTAACACGCTTCTGTGTTAGAAGAGCACAGATCAGCATGTCACGCTGTAATTAATAATGTCAAGCTGATCTCGCCTAAGAACTAAATAACAGCCTCGCTCTGTATCGTTGTTTAGTCATCAGACGCTCTAAATGGTTAATTGGAGACTTCTGAACACTTCACAAATGCTGTCTGAAGAGAACGTCCATCTCTCTTTCTCATCTGTCTTTCTTTTACTGCTCGCTGCTTTCTTTCTCTTCTGCTTTCTTCCTCTTTTTTATTATTTCATTTTCTTTTTACCGGCACGTTTTGCCGGTTGTTAAAGGTGCTATTAAGTATTTTTGAAGTATGTGAAAATTACAGCCTGGTGTAATTTATTGACTTGCCATTCTGTGGTATTTTGCACAGGAAGTGCGCTTGAGTCGTTACGTGTGTTCTTTTAAAGGTAAAAGGTTTTAAAGGAGGCGTCTAATGAAAAGCAGGATTGTCTTTTGAAATAAGAGTTGTTCTGTGTAGACACATCGAAGTGTTGACAACTCAACGCTCACTCCACCCAGAACATTCAATGAAACGAAACTTCAAAAACGTCACAGTGATGACATCCAATAGAAAGTGAGAGTTTAACCCTGATGAAACTAGAGTAAACTACAGTTATGAAGTTAACAGAAGAATTAAAAAGAAGAAATTGTGCTTTTTAAAACCTTTCTGAGATAAAAACTGGAAACGTGTATTGTACAAAACTGCTGGACACCTTTAAAAATCTTATAAAACACCTTTTTATCTCTCTCTCTCTGTCTGTGTCTCTCTCTCTCTCTCTCTCTCTCTCTCTACAGGAGTGTGCTGGTGAGCCTCTCTTCATGCTTTATTGTGCTATTAAACAGCAAATGGAAAAAGGGCCCATAGATGCCATCACAGGAGAGGCCAGATATTCCCTGAGCGAAGACAAGCTCATCCGACAGCAAATCGACTACAAGCAGCTGGTCAGTGTCTCCACGGTGACGCTTTCTCACATATCCCATAATCCCCTGTTCCTGCCTCCCAGGACTCATTAAGGAGTATGTTTGCCAGACCAAGTGTTTGACTTTAGCTTAAATACAGTTACAAATATTTCACAAATATGTGAGATGCTTTCTCTGCTAATATTAAGACTCCGATCATCTCTGGTCAGTCGAGACAGATTTAGTTTTCCTGTTTTTTTTATAAAGACATAAATCCAGTCAAGATTATCCAGCACACGGCATAGAAACAGCTACAGATTTACTCTGATTTATGATTTATTTTTGTTCATAAACATTTAAAAATGTCACACAGAAGAGTTGTTAACACGCGGCCGCCTGTTTCACAGACAACAGAAAACAACAAATCGCCGTCGGCGCGGTGAGAATATTTACTGTCTGTGCCGACACAGCTGTGCATTGATTTCACATAGAACAATACCAGCCGACCAATGAATGCGCTGATTGATGACTTCAGCGGTAGTTAAAGCTACAGGACAGGAATCAGTTGTACAGGATTCAGGATGGATTAGCTTAAGCAGATCAATAAGTGGCAGTTACTCAATGTTTTGACTGTCAGCTCTTAAAGGGCTCCCGGGGGCCGTCAGGGGGGGTCAGACTCACCTGTGTTCGTGATCTCATTCAGTGTTTATGTAGGTGTGTTTGTTAGGGGTTTAAATATTTGCTCTCCCAATGATTTGATGCATCAAAGCATCATGAATAATAATGAGGAGAGTTCCAGTCCTGAATGCTGATTGGTCAATACAGCGTATTAGCTGTGCTACAATGTATTATGATATAAAACACTTCATCACATACTGTGAATATTACACAGACAAATGTTCATTATAATCTACAGGTGAAATACTGTTTAATATTTGTACAATGTGTTTTGTCCTCCTGTAATTGTCTATGTTGGGAATTTGGATGCAGTTTGGTTAGATGATAAAATAGTTTAAATCATGTTAAAATTGTTCAAATGTTCAAATGAAAGCACATCATTTGTAGTGATGATAATCAATTACTGAATTTTATAACTGTGTGTGTGTGTGCGTGTGTGTGTGTTTTATCCATCCTGCTTCACACACACAGCAGGAGATGAGCCCTGATTCTTACCCTGTTGGTTGTTCATATGTTAATAGTTAATTTCTCTCTCTCAGACGCTCATGTGTATTCCTCCGGAGGGAGAGGTCGGGACGGAGGTCTCTGTTAAGGTGTTGAACTGTGACACGATCACTCAAGTAAAGGACAAGCTGCTGGACGCTGTATATAAAGGCATCCCGTACTCACAGCGACCGCAGGCGGATGACATGGACCTCGGTAAACACATCACTTCTGAATTTCATTCAAAACATAAACAAAACTGACCTGCCCTCAAAATAATAAACACACTATGCACCACAGACAGTGGACACACCCCCTATTGCTGATTGGTTTAGAGTGTTATGTTTTTGTGATTGGCTCAGTTCACTTTGTTTTTCTGCTATTTACACACCCAACACAATGTGCAGCACTTAAAAATGAATAGCATTTGAAAAACGTTTCAGAAATGTTTTGGAATGAGTTTACTTCAGAAACATGAACTGCATCATCTGATTGTGCTGCAGAATGGCGTCAGGGTCGACTGACCAGAATCATTCTTCAGGATGAAGACGTCACCACTAAGATTGAGAGTGACTGGAAGAGATTGAACACGCTGGCACACTATCAGGTCGGACAGCATTTCCTGTCAGCTCCTCTCAGATGATGCACATGCAGTTTACTGTTCTTAAGACACACAGATCCCAAGAGGAGTGAAGATGGTTTTAATAGTTCTTTTTCCTCTCAGGTGACAGATGGCTCTTTGGTGGCTCTGGTTCAGAAACAAGTTTCTGCTTACAACATTGCCAACTCCTTCACGTTCACTCGCTCACTCAGCCGATACGGTAAGACTGTCTCATGGATTTGTCCACACACTCCTCATCTTTAAGTAGGTAGTGTACATCGATTCAGCTCAGAAACTGGAGCTATAACTTCAAAACATTGGACAAAGTTGGAAAAATATTAATTTAATTTGACATCAGTTTATTTAATCAAACACAGCTGGTTTGAGTAGCCATCAATAGAGAAAGATTCTTGTTGTTATATATAATATAATCACTGCATCTACCAACAAGTGTTAAACCAGATGAACTGGTTACTGATCACTTGATTGAGCTCATTAGGTTAGAAGAACTTTACAGTCTCAGATGTTACTCAGACTGATCATTAACCTGGTTTGTGTGTTTTGATCTAGAGAGCCTCTTGAGAACATCTAGTAGTCCAGACAGCCTGCGGTCAAGAGCTCCCATGATCACTCCAGACCAGGAGACGGGCACCAAACTCTGGCACCTGGTGAAGAACCACGAGCACACAGACCAGCGGGAGGGCGACCGCGGGAGCAAGATGGTGTCTGAGATTTACCTCACACGCCTGCTGGCCACCAAAGTACATGATGTTACAAACCTTAAACACATGATGTAGATGATGCTTCTTCATTGTAGTTACATGACAGTATTGCACAACTTCAAACTAAAAATATTGTCAGCAGCAAAATGTAATACTGCAAACTTTTATATACAAACCAATATGCTTATTTATAAATATTTATAATATATGCATGTTTATATGTATATTTTATTTCTATATACTTTTATTAATTATAATTTCAAACAATTTGCAATCAAATGAAATTGTTTATTAGCTGTGTACTGTTTATTAAAACAGCTTTTTCATGAGGGTAACAAACACGACTCATCCAATATGATTTTAGAGTCTAAACAATGTTTTAAACATTTAAAAACTTTATTGCAACAAAAACGTCTCTCAATACCAGTAGAAACTTCAGAACAGACATACAGAGACGTTCAGTGCATCATTTTCATCTGTGTGTCATGATCAGCAGCAGCACACAGAGTTTGTGTGTTGTAGCTGTGAGGTGAAATGTCTGTTGTGTGTAACTGTGTGTTTGGTGGTTCAGGGCACGCTGCAGAAGTTTGTGGACGATCTGTTTGAGACGGTGTTCAGCACAGCTCACCGCGGCAGCGCTCTCCCTCTCGCCATCAAATACATGTTTGATTTCCTGGATGAGCAGGCAGACAAACGACAGATCACTGACCCGGACGTGCGGCACACCTGGAAGAGCAACTGGTGAGATACTGAACACTTCCTGTCTTGACCTCATTTCCTGTAGCATCCAGTGTTCATGTTTTAAAGCTCTACTGGATCGGCAGCTCAGGTTTTGTTTACTAATTGTAGTTTTAGGTTTAGAAATGACGTGTTATAGTAAGATTCCAGAATAGCCACAATCACTAGAAAGATCTTTGGTTTTTTTTTTGAACGTCATCAGATTTCTCTCTCTCTCTCTTTCTCTCTCTCTCTCTCTCTCTCTCTCTCACAGTCTTCCTCTGCGGTTTTGGGTGAATGTGATTAAGAACCCTCAGTTTGTCTTTGACATCCACAAAAGCAGCATTACAGACGCGTGTCTGTCTGTGGTGGCTCAGACCTTCATGGACTCCTGCTCGACATCTGAACATCGGCTGGGCAAAGACTCTCCATCCAACAAGCTGCTTTATGCTAAAGACATTCCCAACTACAAGAGCTGGGTGGAGAGGTGAGGGCGGGTTATGACCACACTCTCAGAAATAATGAATCTGATTGGTGTAGCCTAGTGATGAAAGGGGAGGAGCTTGTAGGTTTGAACCCAACAAAGATAAAAAATGTATCCCCCCAATTCTATAAGTGAGAAGGTTTTTGACACTTTAAGAACATGTGAATAGTTCAAAACTTATTGATGCTTTTGTATTTGGTGAGGTCATATTTCACATGTATACCAAAGAAATAATGTATTGTCATGTATAATCAGGGTGTTTATATGTCTGTGTTTTTAAGATATTACCGAGACATCAGTAAGATGCCGAGCATTAGTGATCAGGACATGGACGCCTATCTGGTAGAGCAGTCTCGTCTCCATGGCAACGAGTTCAACACACTGAGCGCGCTCAGTGAACTGTACTTCTACATCAACAAATACAAGGAAGAGGTGAGATACTATTTCACATTTATTCTAAACTGTTCACATTTACACTGAATGTTTCTATGTGTAAAACAACTTTTTAAAATAATAAATGGCAGATGTTAAAAAGAACATGTTGGCTGATGGTTAATATGGGCTAACTTGTATGTTTTCTACATAGAATTTAACAATGGTAAACCAGATTCACTCTCATAATGTGTATGCAGATACAGAGAATGTGTCACTTCAGTTATACAGTGAGGTTGTCACTCTCATTTGGAACACAACTGTGTAAACAGAAGCCGTGTTGTGCTCAAAACCAGACTGACACCCGGATTCTGTGTCAACACAGTCATTCATCAAACTGTGTCTTGACTTGTGACTGTCGTGTGTATCAGACTGTCACTAGTGTAAAGATGAGCGTGAGATTTGTATTGCAGGTGTTGTCTGTGTATTAGTGGTTTGATCTTGATGAATGTGTAGTTCAGTGTCTGATGAGCTTGTTTGTCATTATGAGCTCTGCTGAGTCTTCAACTCTCACACACAGAAGCATGTAGAGTATTGAATTATTACACAAGTTTGACCCTCAGTTAATGGCCTGTCTCTCTCTCTGTCTCTCTCTCTGTCTCTCTCTTTCAGATTTTGACAGCACTGGAGAGGGACGGTTACTGCCGCAAACACAAGCTACGATACAAACTGGAACAAGCTATTAACCTGATGTCTGGCAGCAGCTGAGGGTGGTGAATGATTGGACGGGACAGGAGGGGGGTGGAGCATTCAGGGAGGGGGAGGGTTAAAAAGCAGTCTGATGGACTGATTCATGGTAGAACATCCAGAGCTTGTGCTAGCATAAAGTGAGGCTAAAACACTGGACAATCAACTCTGCAGGAACCACAGCACAGCATATGAAGTCCAGTGCAGCAGAACCCGTCTGCTTGAGAACTCTCACTGCCTGATGTCTTTCACACAACAATCCAAACTGCCTGACAGACTCTATCAGACACCAACTACTGTGCATCACACACATTCCAGTGAGAAGCTCTGCTGAATTCCCAGGAACAGCTGCTCTCTGTGTTCTTTGATGAACCTGAGACATGGGCTGTTCTTCAGAAAAAGATTCATATTGACCTGCAAAAGAAGCCTCAAGATGTCCAGAATGATCATGTGCAGGTGTGTGAAGATGATACGACTGAATTAATCTATAATGGAGACCAAATGTTGAGAAGAAATGCATTATGGGTGGTGTTGAGGCTGGGCAGAATGGGAGGAACCATCACCTCCCCGTCTTGAAAATGCCATAGACGTATAAAAGCGCCTTTTTCTGTCTTTGATTCTGTCTCTTATTTGTGATTCTGGGGCCAAAAGGATCTCTTCTGCAGAGGAGGTATGCATCAGCATCTTCTGATCGTCTGTTGCGTCTGGAAATGACATTCGAACCCTTGCAGAAAAGTGTCCTGGGATCCTCGTTCCTCCTGCACTCGTTGCTTTTTTTGTACACCGCTGTGTTACTGTGAGGTGTGGAGTGTTTTCTCCGATTTCTGTTGTTCTCTGATGTGTCTGTGAGGGCCACGTGTCTCTTGGTCAGGCATCTTTAATGTAGTAAGTCCATCTAGAGCAATAACTCTTCAAATGTACCTGCAAGCCTTGAGCTGTAGTCCCCTGTATGTTCAGATTCACTGTCCTGACACTAAATTCTCAGATTCGTGCAGTTTATTACTGTTTTTTATTTTCCTGTTGTCCTGTCACAAACGACAGCCAAAACATGTTCACAATGCCAAGCACAACGAAGAGGCGACTGTTCTGCTGATTGTTTTATCATGTCAATGTGATTTGCAGAGGAACTGTAGAATTTCACAGTTCACAAATCTCAGTTCAACATAAACCTTATCACAAACCTCAATACCTGCTTCACTGAATATGAAGATTGTGTCAAATCAGTCTGTATCAACAAACAAGGCCTTAAGTCATTCCTCTTATCTGACGCAAGGTCAACTGAGAACTGTCAGTTTTATTCCAGGTAACTCTAGGTGGATGCTCAAATCATGATGAATAATTAAAAAACTCATTTCTGTGCTTTACTGTATGTGGTTGTGAGTTCTGACCTGACTCACATCTCTTGTGTTTTCAGTCCAGCTTGAGTAACTGAATTTATCCTGAGAAACACAAGATACCTTCAGAAGATCACGACCAGAACTGCAGGGAGATCGTTTGTTTTCAACAAAATCTTAAAATATATCAGTCCTAATTTTAGACATTACCAAGGTCAGTCCAGGCAAATAAACACTCGCACCAAAGCATTCATAATATGTGATTATAAAACAGTCCAGAAATCCATGGAGGCCTTATTAGTTATACTTTGAGTTTGAATGTAGATTTTTAATGAACGTCAAGTTTGCATAGAATCCCCAAAAGTGTTTTGTTATTAATATTAGTTGAAGTCGTACCTTCAAGTACAGTGTGTTGGTAGATTTGCTCTATTTCTCCTGAAGTTTGTCCTACTGGATTTTTTGAAACTGCTAATCGTGTTTGCCTTCACTTGTTCATAAATAAATAACATTAGCAGATCATTTCTTTTCCAGGAAAGACACATTGCAGACACATTTAGACTTTATCCTGCAGATAACAAGCTAAAACGTATCTGGTTATAAACATTATAAAAGTTTAATTGAATGTAATTAAGTCTGAATTTCCGGCATGGATTTGGATATTCTGGGGAAAGTTGACAAACACTATAAACTGATAAAGTGAAAGATTTTTGCTATGATTGTTCTTTCTCGCTGTGGCATCATCAAAAGCTTGTTTTCAGAAGTCAGATTTTAGTTTGTCTCAAGGCTGAAATGGTTGAAGTATGAGGGCAGCTTGTTTTGAAGTAAATGTGGGACTCATTAACATATGAAAACCTTGCGGGTGATAATTAAGCCGCGTCCCTTTAAACATTTGTTTGTGTTTTTATGTTGTTTTATTTTTGAGGGAATGAGCTCGTGATTCTGGCTCATCTCTGACATTTCAGCCTCTTGCAACATGATATTTCAGGAGTTACTGCCAGTTTGCCAGAGCTGCGCAGTCAGCAGAGCAGATGTGTCTGCAGCCACTCTCAGAAATGAACTGCAATCATAAATCTACTTAAAACAACAACTGAGAAATGAATTCGGTGCTTAACTTTTGATTGAGCACCTCTTGGTCGTCAGGTTTACATCAGATTTCTCTATACTGTGAGTTAAAGCAACATACTGTGGAGGAAATGAACTCAACCTGGTTGCTTGTATACAGCCTGAAAGTGCAGCTGGATTCAGAGAGAGAGAGAGAGAGAGAGAGAGATGCTAATGACTCTTCAACAGCCATATATCAGAAATCACTTTGGTTTTCATACAGCAGAACTCAGAGCCAAATGAGACACTTTGCGGTTTGTTTTTGTCACGTGGTGAAACGATATATTAAACCTGAAACTTGTGAGAAAGAGGAGTGAGTGGATTCATGTGCTGTTTTATCAGTCAGTACAGGAAGATGAAAATGTCTGTTTTACATCCATAACTACATTTCAGTCAGTGTCGTACCTATAAAAAAAAACATGTTGTCTGAGATGAATTACTTTTAATTTATTTGTGGGTTTGTCTCTTTACCCCCGATGTTTTAATCAGTTTTATTATAACAGACTTGTTTACAGAGTTTATTAAGATGTCTGAAGAGCTTTGTGACTGACTGCTTGAGTTGAGCGAGTGCTCACCGTCTGCTTTGCCTGCTCCTTAATTCTATATAAATATATAAATATATTTTGTATAATTATTGGGCTGAAATGTTTTTTATTTAGTTTAAATTATTGTTAAATTTTTTTCATTGGTTCAGTAGTTTGAGGGAGGTGTGAGTCTAAAACTCTGGCTGAAGTGTTTTGTATATAGTTGCACTTTTTTTTTACTCAGTGCGAGATTTTTTGAAAGATTGGATTCTAACTTAATGTTCAAATGGCAAACATGTTGTTTCTTGTTTTGTTTTTTTTTCATTTTGGTAATTAAAAGAGGTGGAAGATGCTGTATATTTCTTGAATGTTTTTTCGTTCATTTGTTTTTTGTATATATAATCATCTGCGAGGCTATTTTGTCTCGACCTTTGATGTTTTCATTCAAATAAAGGCGAGTGTCTTGGTGAAATCCACTCAAATCGCACCTGTTGTCAGACAGACTCATTGTCATATTTTCATAATTGTTTATCTACAAAAGATAGAAATACACTGATTCAGAAACAAACACAACTCCAGCGTGTGTGTTAATGCGGTATAGAACAATATTTTGTCTGCAGAATCACTTTGTAATTGTACATTAACTTTTAAGTAGTACCTTAAGTTGGACAGAGTCATAGCCATTGTTAAACACACAGTTGAGTTTGTTCCCACCTGCAGACATCAGAACCAGATGCAATGAGTTCTCAGCATTAAACTGAGTCTATGATGAAAGCAACAACACAGACATGCAAAACATGTTTGTTTTTATTTATGGGTAGCTGATGCATGAGTCCATAATCCTTTTAAAATCAATAATATAAAGTGTAAGCTGCATGCCAGTTACCCATATGTTAAATGTACAGTTGTGTAGCACTGATTTGGACCAATGAGATTTCAGTGGGGCGGGGCAGCCCAGCCCCTGATGTCTGTACAAACCAGGTGCTGTTGTCGCATGTCGCTTTGTTGCAAAACGGAATCAGATTGCTGCTCATCTGTACAGAAGTTAAACTGCTCTTTTTGCACCGCCAGCGGTCACTGTCTCTTATACTGCATAACATGTCATCACAGTGCAGATGAAGGACTTCCTGTGGTTTTCACTGCTAATTGCTGTCAGTGTAAATCTGTGTAACGCTGTGACGGCTTGTGCTAGGCGTGTAACCTTACGCGAGACGCTAACAGACTGCCACTGAAGTTGTGTGTGTGTGTGTGTGTGTGTGTGTGTGTGTGTGTCTCTATTTAATTAGAACTGATTCGATTAAAGACATTTAGCCAACGTAAGATTGTAAGCAGTACAGCCGGAAAAATCATCCTGAGGCAATTACAAAACGACAGGTAACACGTTATAAATATTCATACAGTCATTTACATTTTTCTTTTGGGGATAAGGTCAAATAAACAAGATGTACATTCTTAACACACTTTAATTAGTGACTTTGAATCAATTACAAATTCGTCCGAGTTGAACTCAAAAAATGAGTTCCAACCAATTTGACATTAATGAAAGAATGAAAATGTTTCTGGACGTGGGAGTGTATGTCCAGTCACTTGATGAGCGGCACTGTGTCCTGTTTGTGAAATGCATCAATATGTCTGTTCATCTGATATGAACATCTCTCATCATTTGTTTAAAAATCAGTCTCTTCTTGTCTTTCAGCTGGCTGAGGGTTCAAAAGAGAATCCAGCGAAACAGAACACTGATGCTGTAGAGAACATCTGACAGCACAGAGCCAGAGAGAAAACAAACAAACCCAGAGAGAGAGGAAGAGCTCACAGGCACAACACCGCTGGGTGTGAATCTTATAAATCAATGATGTGTACTGATGGGGGGTTATTAAGACCGCTCTCTCAATGCTAAAGGGACATGAAATGTGTTCTCACATTGAGTGACTACACAACTGTATGACACACTTTCTGCATGCAAATCAGCCTGTAAATTCACTTGACGAGTGCAGTTTTATTTCCTGCGCATTTCCTATTAAAACAGGAAGTTTGGGCGAGACATCATCCATTTTTAAAAAGCCAATAGGTTCAGAAAACTTTGACATTGACACCTTAAATCATGTGACTTGTAAAATATTAAAAATGAGAAAAAGTAATAGGCAAAGAATTTCATGTTTTTGGATGGCAGGAGGGATCTGAGCCAAATCTCCAATAAAACAAACCCAGAACTCTTCAGCAGAACCTCATACTGGCATCATGACACGGAAAGTTTTGCACTTATGTTTTTTAGTTAAACTAAAGATGAAAAAAGACTATTGCATTGTGGGAGATGCTGACAGTACAGAATCTGCCATTTTATTTTCATTTGTCTTAAATATTCTGACAAAACTAGAGCCAAAAGCCACTTTGCACTACCTGCTTTCCCAAAGTGTTTCAGAGCAAATCTTTAGCACTCACAAAAGTAAATATAATGTTGATAAATTATTTAAAAAACATTCACAACACTTTAACCGAGGCAACTGAAGTACCAGGAGAAAAACAATCATTACTGCATTTATAATCTGAATTCTTTCAGAAGGACACGTTTTAAATACATTTTATGCCCTTGTTTCTCTTCTGTGCTACATTACAAACCATACAGACCAATCAGACACTCTCCACCAGAGCACTTCATCTTCAGAAGTGTCATTTAATCCCAATCTGAAAATGTCAGATGCTCCTTTGGAAGCACTTTGGGATATTAAAAACTGTCTTTCCCTCTTCCCGTAAGATTTCTTTTCCAATCTTTTGCCTCTGACTGCAAGCATCAGCTGTTTTAAATATTTTGCATTTCATTGATTTGGCTCGAGTTTCTATCTCCCTCAGATTCTCCCTCCATTGATTTTCTGATGAATAAAAGTCCATCTTTATGAGCAGCATATAGCAGAGAAGACGGTGGCCATGCAGAACTCTGTCTGCTGAAACACAGGACATGCAGTTAAACTCATATCACAATCAGAAGATGGTTTTGTCCAGTGATGTGATTGTGTCGCAGGTATTCTCACTCACTGCCCCACATCAAAGACACTTCATTCATTACATGAGTTTTACAAATATTGACAATTTATATTACAGATGTTTTATAAATGATCATGTCTCTCAGAATAACACCCATTTTATGTTTTTTGTGGGTTTTTTTGACTGTGGCAAAAACCACAGTCAATTTGGTCACCAAATTTTCATTCTGCTGTTTCGTGCTATTTTTTCTCATTTCTTTAATGAGGTCCAGTGATTAATTATTTTGTCATTTTAATACTGAATGATAAATATCATTGAGTGTATTTGTGCTCCAATAACCTCAGTGCTGAAAGCAGAAAATTGCTAAGCAGATAGATCTCATTTATCAATGAACGTCTTTTTGTAGGGCAGTAGGGAAAAAAATCATTATCTCTGCACACTTAGTTAATGTACCTTCCAGTAAATGTCCAGCTGCTTGTAGCCCTTCAGTATAATAAGGAAAAGGGGAGAATATAACCGCAAGACAGTATAAAACATTAGCATGCATAGTTTTTAAATGACACAGGAAAATAAAACCATTCATCAGAAGATAATGAAGATAATTTATCTACCAAATCATGTTGTGTTTTGGAGTTGTGATGGTATTTTCTGCAGCTTTTTGGTCTTTTTTAAGGCACTTTATAAATGAGTTATTGCATTATTGGAAAAGTCTTTGGCACTATACTCACTATACTCTCACTATACTCACTAAACTCTCTTTATTTGAGGGCATTTTTGTAGGTTTGAACCTCATAAAACTCTGAACTCTCACCTTTACTCTTCAGGCACTTAACTTCAGGCTGCTGAACACAGCTGACTGTTTTAACTGAAGTCAATCTTAACTGAAGTTTTGGTGAATGAAAAGCTTTACTGTGAAGAAGCTGAAGGTCTTTGGACATGTCACTCCTGCTTCATCCTT